>JAPWLS010001724.1:0-112140 GCA_028551675.1 Tineola bisselliella
CCACCACCTTTGTCTTAGAAGAAGGAGACGAAACCCTTCGACAAGGTCCAACAGAAGCCATTGCAAAATCTTCTAAGCTAAAAGGGGAACGAGCGGTTGATCTAGTGATCAGGTTATGGGCCCTACCGATCTAGAAAAGAGAGAACAAAAGAAACAACCTGTATGAAGATAACAGAATGTGTGAAGATGTGTCCTCAATCGGACGTGTCCTATATCCCGTGAGTAAAATCCTTGTATGAAGAATAATAATAGATGTATTGTATCCTTATTCGGATACGATAATAGCAGAATAAGCTGTGGAGAAAATAACTAATCCTCGATGCAGAAATAAAATATAATTGTTGATTATATTGATGGCCGTTGAAGAATCCATAGATGATAAATACATATGTGGTGGAAACCACTGAAGAATTGTTGAAAGTAGTTACACGCAGACAGAACTCCTGAAGAATTATGGAGAGTAGTTGCGCGCAGACCTATGACAATACTTTATTAAGTTTTTTAAGTTTAATTAGGTACTTTACAGGTCAGAGCCAGGGTGGGGCAAACGCCCCATCCTGCCCCACCCTGGCTACGCCTATGATATATATACATATTATGTAAGGGGCTGTTTACGCAAATTAATAGAGAATTTGAATTTAGAATCTTTCTTAGCCAAAACTAAGGGTAAATGTATAACGTGTATATTATCTTAATTACTATGTTTTTAGTTTGTGTAATAAATTGTATAAAACATGAACTTACTTAAAAGGAAAAACTTCCCCAAACAATACCCACGGTATACTAATACCCGTAAATAGAGCCAACATGTAAAATAGGACAAGTGGTAGCACACTCTTCTCTTTTGGAAATGTTTCAGTATTGTACGAGAATACAGTGTCACTAAGGGTCATTTTTGCATAAACACTCAGCGAAGTTGCAAACACAAATGTGCCGAACATTCCTATTATAGCTATTTTCCTTTTTCCGAGTATTTTGATGGATGTCGCGACAATTATTGTCCCTACAAATAATAATACACCAACGTTCAGCTGAAAACAACATAGTATCTATTTAAATAATTCAGACTTTTGTGGTCAGTCTCAGACAGCTCAAAAGTCGTGCAATGCCAAAGACGATCGATACACAAGACTATTGAAATTAAAAACTATTAGAAATTCCTAATCATTTGTTACTGGTTCCTGGTTAATAAAAATTACTTACTGACGTATGCAATCCATCTCCAGCCATCCCAAATGCTTCTGACAAATTAACCATATAGGGCTTGACGGCGTAAAGACCGCTCATATTTAAAAACACAAAATACATTGTAATTAGAAGTAAAGGGCGAAGTGTCTCTTTACAAAACATTGTGTAGCGGAACTTTAGAACTGCGCTGTAAAACAAAATATTGTGCAATTAATATTAATTAATTAATTAAATATGGGTTCGAAGTGACACTTATCGTAAGTCAAAGCATTGCACCAGTCTATTGATGCCTATATTTTACATTTTGATCGCTCACCGTTTAACACAGTTCATTTGTTCATGTTCACATTTTTCATCAGCTTCTTTTTCATTTGTATGAATACAAATGATACATTTTCTTAAGGTTTTTGAATAGTTTAGTAGCATATCAAATTCTTCTTTCACATTTCCTGGTGTTGTCCATCCGCGGAGAAAGCACAGAGACTTAAGGGCATCATCCTCTCTTCCCTTTGACAAAAGCCATACTGGCGTTTCTGGTGCCTGGAATTGTATGTGATTTATTTTAATCTCTCTTTTTAGCTTCAAGTTAAATACATTTGTAAATCATTTTATGTAAAAGGTAAAGGGCCACCAATTCGATCAAAAACACAAAACACACAAGTAGACCAACTTTAAACACTACGCAAACTTCTAAACAAAAGAATGAACGTATATTATTTTTCAAGTCTATACAAAGTAGAATCCAATATATATCCACTATTAGTTATATTCGAGGCAAACAACATGAAAATCATACTTACAATCAATATAAGTAACATAGCAGCTATGGGTAAAGTCAACGAAATAAGGGCTGCTATTCTCCAATTAACAACTGTACCTAAGAAATATAAAAGGAATATGCCAATGGCAGCCCAGGTTTGGGTTAATGAGCACATCGCACCGCGTACTGAGGGCTCGCTGAAATAGTTAATAAATTATATATTTGAACATATTTAAACTAATTTAAACATTAAACATTGACGGCTGTGATATTTGGTTATATAAAAGTTTGTTTTGTTAAATCGATTAATAGAAAAATTATCCGGCTCAGTACTAATCAAACTAAACGCAATTGTACACCGTAAATAATATTTTTATGTAATTACATAAAAACTGTGTCGCATATTTTGCAATGAATTACATAAATCTTTATTGTTAACACTTTTTTGTTTCTTAGGGACACATCTTTATTAAATTGAAGCTTCAATGAAGGTTGTGACATTGAGATGAGCTCGAGTGTAAAAATAAATTTTATATTTACTTAGAAAAAGGTTTTATAGTTCCAAATAAAATGTGCATTAAACTCACGTGACCTCGCCAACATAGGAGTTAATAGGCGCTTCAAGTAAACCTGTTCCCAATCCCAACAAAATATTTGATATAAACAACGTGGGCACATCGTAAGCGAAGTATGTTATTATCCACGCAAATGTATGTGCTAATGACGCCAAGAAATTCCCTCTCTTTCTACCAAAAACATCTACTAATGGCCCAGAAAGTAATGCACCGATTGGCTGAACTAAAAACGCTATACTTCCTGTAAAAAAGAGATATTATAAGGTATACCTATTAACCGATAATTTATGTCTCTTTCATCAAGGAGCGTGTAAATTAAAACAAAAAATACTAGTAGAATTAATTAAAACAAATAATTTAAAATAGCAAATTGCATGCGAGTTATACGCGAGTTATAAATGAGTATAAACCGCTCACCTCAATAGAAATACCTACATGATGACTTTTTGGTAATAATTGTTATAACGTATTGTGCGTTATTAAAGAGAAGCCTATAATCAATCTCCTATTTATTAAATTATTTACTATTAGTTATTAGTGTTTAATTAAGTTTAAAAAAAACATTTCGATAAAAAAGTGGAAGGCAGACTAATATTGAATATTATTGTAAGGTAACCTAGTCAACCTATAACGAGAAGAGTTGTCATTTGTCTTCGCTCATGGAGCACACATCAGCGTTACCAGGCTACTATAGAAACACATTTATTAAGAAGACTCCTTACCAAACCATGACGCTTGCACATCATTGATGGAGAGCCCATCAACAGCATTAAGGACATCTGGCACTATGAGTGTGCTTATGCTTATAGCACTTCCCAGGTCAACCAGCAATATGAACGGGCACATGCAGGCTATGAACTGTAAAATATTACCAGTTTTATCAGTAATTTCTTTCACTTATTTAATGAATTTTCTATTAGTAAATTGATTAAGGAAAACTTAACTATTAGTACACTTTCACGAGCGAATTTGTTATCTAATACGTAACGTTTTTAGTGTAAAGGAATGCTAAAAAGAGCGATTCTTAATTCGCCTTAGAAATTATAAGTTTAATCAATTCGTTTTAGTTTTTAATACAGATAATGATTTGTATTGTATTACAATAGAAACATTATGCTCTAGTATTTTTAATACTAAATATTTTATGTTATTGTTGACAAGGCAAATAATAATAATTCACACGTGTAGCTATGTTATTAGCGAACATGGTTTAACTATTTAGTTTAAAATACTTTATGTCGAGTATTTGACAAGTCTACTTAATCAAAAATAAATAATGATAACAAGTCCCATAGAGTCATTTAAATTTAATAATACGACTTAATTCTTATTGTATTATTTTAATAGGCATGCCTTAGTCGTAAATTATTATAATATATAACATTTCAAATTGTCAATTATTCTAAATTAAAAAAAAACTTATATTTTTTCGTATACAACCAACATGTCACGTAACGGCCATTTAGTTAATAGTTGGTACTATATAGATACATTGAATTCTGACATTGTTTTTTTTTACCAGTTCTATGTTACATATATGTAGATCTGAATTGCTTTGTATATACTTATTTCTTTAAACAAAACAAAATGACGCGTAATATGTATGTATTCGCACACGATCTTCATGACTATCCATTACATTGTTTTTTGAAACATACTTAACTGAGTATTGCTTAATAATATTTTGCTTAAACCTTGCTCCTTATTACGTTTATAACATCTAAAATGTTTGCATATGAAAGTGTTTTAAATAGCTGATTGTAATAAACATTTATATTACATTTATTTAATACATTCTAAAAAAAAAAATACATTCAATACTGTTTCCTATTTCGTATTATTATTATCTAAAATACGTAAATACAAAAAAGAGCACTAACATACAATGAAGTTTAACCATTTGTGAAGCAAACGAACGACTCATAGTTAAATGCAAAAGCAGTCTTCAAAGCGATGTAAGTGAATAATTCACAATATTATCTCGTGAATAGACATCCTGTGATTATACTGAATGTGCCGCGTCCATAATGAAGTACAGTCAGCGACATAAACTCTTATTTAAAAATTAAAATTGAAACTATTTTTGCAAATGTTTATTATCATCATTACCTGCGATATCAATTAATGAAAGACATACTTTTTTGTATTTTTTTTGTCGCGACTATTCTATACGTTATTACTTGATTATATAGTACATTTATAATTCAATATTGACTTAAATCTAAGTAAATACTATAGTATCTAAATTCTAATAGATCACGGGAAGAGTGAAATGAAATAGAAATAGTGTTATCTTAGATATATTAAAAAGAATAATAAAAGACTTTATGCGGTTACTATCACATTTATTTTGATTACTTTAATCCGATGATTTTCAAATCTTACAATCATAGTAGACCATATAAAGAACCTTAGAATTAGAAAAAAAATTGCATATATTACTCAGATCTGTAAGTTGTTAAATTGACGATAACTTATTTAAAATGATGCCTACACCAGATAAAATTGATTTTTTAAATATAAGTACTTAAATTATAAAATATTTAGAACTCATAGGTACCTGAGAAGCTATACATCTGATTCTCCCAACCGATGTGACATCTTGAATGACATATTTCTTAACCATTTTAGTATATATTTTTTAAACACAAAACACTAAAAATACGTCTTAAATAATTTTAACATTCAAACGCGTACATTTTATGGAAATCATACCGTGAAATGTATTTTGTTCATACAATAATCGGAACCTCGTCTATCTGCACGCGCTGTTTGTCATTGAATGAATGCATTACTATGGTTGACAGTTGTCTTACTCAGAGCATATACAAATGAGTACCTATCCTTGTCAACGGATATAACACCAAAATACAGTAATCCCCCTATAGGTTATAACACGGTAAATTAGATCCGCGTTACAATCCGGGATAGTGGAAGCGACTGTTGTGCAAAGACCTGTGGTAAGACAGTCAGTGCTCAACATGGGCGTAGCCAGCCATGGTCTCAGGGTGGGGCAGCAGTCTAAAATAATATGTAACTAGCAAACTATACCCGCGGTCTTACCCCGGTTAATTTTTTAGAACTTTCTTACGGATAGTATTGTAGTTAGTACCCAGATAATTTAGTTTTTTAGGTTTGATTAGGTACCTTACAGGTCAAAGCCAGGGTGGTGCTCAAGGACCGCATTCTAGATTAACATCAGGTGGAGTATAGTCATATATCAAGCTACTATAAAAAACTTCTACTTCTTCTTTTATTAATGGCTTCAGATATTAAAGACAATTCTGCCAATATCGAGTATTCGGGTAGCAGCCCAATCAATAAGCAATTATCAAAGCTTAATTCACACATAAACCCTCATGTCAAAAAACAAAACCCTTAAAAATCCACCTAAATATATTTAAACATTTTTTTTTTAAATAAAATTAATATTGATTTTTTATTATAATCCTAACGAAAATTAAAAATTAATTATAAAATTAATCTTTATTCGACCATTAAAGTGAACATAATATTTTACTAAACGTTTATTTTAACAGTAAAAACGTAATGAAGCGCCTGAATTTTTATAAACGAGTAACGCATATAATTGGTGGTTGTAGAGTTTTTGTGTACCTATAACTATCAGAAACATAATATTTGATAAAATAATTGGTGTACCTATACCGTACCTTACGTTCTACATTTTTGATATTAATTGTCACATGTCTAGATATATATGTATTTTATTTATCGAATTTAAAAAACTACGCGATCTCATGTATTTAAAATCTTGTATTAAATTAATTTTAAAAACACATAATTTTATTTAAATCTGTACCTATACAAAAAAAATCAATAACAATAACATAAAAATAATGTTTAACTTGGTTGCGATAACGTCGTGTTATAAATTGCAGTATGAATATATTCGATAGTTTTGTATTTGTTATATTGTCGTGTGATTTGTTTAACTTGATAATTGGACATATACTACATGTAGGTAATTTTAAATGATTTTTTTATAATAAGGGAAAGAGCGCTTGTTGTTAAACCCAAACATTATATGTGAAATTTATAATTTTAAAAAGCAATTTTCATTATTCTGGCTTCTTTTTTTATTTTAGAAAATCATAGTTACAATTAATTTTATTTCAAATAGCATAATCACAATATGAAAAAAACCTTCATATAGTCCTATTCTCTATTAATCAAAACCCAATTAAAGTCGCTACAGTAATATTTGAGATTAGCACACACAACCTTGTGAGATAGACGACTTTCTTCAATAGGCCAGCCATTCTCAAAGTGTGTTCCGCAAAAATACTGCAAAAAATACCTACCAAAGGGAGATTATAAGGTTACATCTAAATATTACGTAATATTACATTGCAATATGATTATTCATAAATACATATAAATCAGTTTTTTATAATTATATTAAGGCTTTTTCCTTCGCCAAAAAAGTTTGAGAACCGCTATTCTATACAATATGGAATATTTTATTCTTAATTATTTTCGGTACGGTTGACATTGATTTACTAAAATTCGTTTTTTATCAATAAAATTTTAAAATTAAATAGTGACTGTTATAATTATAGTTTAAAATTAAATATATTTACTGTTTTGAATTATTGAGATCTACGTCTATGGTAAAAAAAAAACATTTCTAAACTTATTCTAAATTACTCTAAATTATTTTTAAAACTATTTTATTTAATTATTTCCATAAAATAATTAAGAGATCGTTGTGTACCTACTATTTGTAGTTTTAAATCATGTCTCAAATATTCTGGAAATAACTAAATATGTTTTTTTTTTATAAAAACTTCAAATTTCCATTATAATTTAATAAAGAATATTTTTCTATAGAAAGAAGGCTGGTGTAGAAAAGCAGATTGTTGCGAGCATGACAATATAAGCATATGCGGCAAAGCGCCAGATAGCAGTTTAAGATTATTCACAGACTTATGTGACATGTATGAATATAACTGTGATTATAAAACAGGTGCGAGTTATGGCTTTATTATGCCTGTCTGTAAATAATATGTTTTATTATTTTATTAAAGGAATGATAGACAGTCTAATGACGACTATTAGCTCATTCTGCCGTAAGATAGTACCACCTTAACGTAACACACGTGCGAGGTATAAATCCTCAAATATACATACATGTACCTACATATGTAGTTCTTTTTTGTACACCACTAGCAAAGTTTAATAAATACATAACAATAATAAATTTAATTTACGAAATATGTAAATGGTTTCATGCAAAGAGAAAACAAAAGAAGAACTCCACATCATCTTAAATATTAATATATAAATAAATTTAAAAAACTTTCTAAGATAAAATTACGCATTTCAATAAACTAGTATTATAATAATAGAACTCCTCCTTTTCAGAATATAACCTCACAAATGAGAATTGTGACCATATAGAGCCGAGGTATTCAGCGGTAACATCTTCTTCGACTGCTACTACGCAAAAAACACCACATATTAAAATCGACAATAATATTTGTAATACTAATGGAATAAAATGTGATTTACCGTTTAAATGGTGAATTGTGAAATCGTTTTAAAACTTTAAATAGTCTAATTAAATTTTATTGTTTTATTTCTAGATTATTGTAATCCAACTAATGTTAGCTAAAATGCAGAGAAATAGGCTAGTTTATTACTAATCTTGTATACTCTATATTTTATTATTTTTTTTGTTAACAAATATATGATGTTTGTTTAATTCCCTAAAAGTTTTTATTATTATAGTAGGTACCTATATATTATTATTCGATACACCGATAGCAAAACAGTTTTATATTTTACCCACTGTCCCTAGCTTAGGATGTCCTATGTTATGGGTATCAAGACAAGGACAGCACAACCAGACCAGAAATAAATATATATTATTTTATAATAATTTGCCGATATGTATATATACTACGAATAAATATTTGTCTCAAACCAGTGACCGACTGCATAAAAGAAAGAGGCAGAAATGTTAGGAATTTTGTCGGACTAATTATAATTAAAAAAAAAGTAAAAACAAATTAAAAACATTTATTTTATTTCAAGACATTTATTTAATAATAACAATAAACAACAAAAATATAATCCAATGAGTACTTCATGTAAAACAAAACAACTTACAATTATTCTTTTTTAGGATTAGGACTGATGGCGAAATCAAAACTAAAAACTATTTATGAAAGGAACAAAAACCTTCGTATATTCCTCAAAAATCAGTTGACTAGCATAGGTTGATGTTGTTCAGCAACTTTCTTCTTAATAAACAAATTAATAAATGGATCGTCAGCGAATATCCTGAATTTCCCTTTATAGAACTCCTCTATTTCAAGTAGAGTTTTGTTTTCGGTTTCTGGTAGAAATAGGTACAGGTAAATAGTTCCCAAAAGACCAATGGTTGCGTAGACGCCGAAGGCTCCCGACATATGCAAGAAGTACTCCAAATCATAGTTCGTTTTTGCGGAAAGGAAGAAAAGTATATAGACACCAGCTGCTGTCCACCCTGCAGCTATACCACGGCTTCTGTGAGTAGAGTTACACAATGGTAAATATATGAACAATGACTTTTTCTTTTTTTTAATAATTAATAGGTATGATCCATTCAAGACATGTTTTAGTTGATTGCGATTTAAACTGATACTATTTTTAACCAAAATGTATAAAGCCTCAGTTTATATATGGAAAATAAATTAAATTGATTCAAGTTACCTAAATGGAAACATTTCTGAGACAAGCACCCAAGGGATCCCCAAACACGTGAAACTCATCAGTAACATAAACAAGATTACAGGAACAACGTTGGTCCCATGAGGAAACGTGTTTATTTCATACGAAAACACGTCTTCATTTAAATAATATTTGGAGTAAATGCTGATGGCATAACTGCTTAACGTTGTCGCCAACATGGAGCCGATGATTAACTTTCGTTTGCCAATTATTTTGACTACTGCAGCAGATATTATTGCCATAAATATAGACACTGCTCCAGCTATGACCTGGAATTAGAATTATCATGTTAATTCATGTGTAATGAAACCTATATCTTTAATTATAATTTTGTTAAGCAAATCGTAAAGGTGTCTTAAAACTGCTTCAAATTGACAAAATAATGTTTGTGGTACAAATGTCACTTTGACAGTTAAAAGTGTCAGTTAGCTATATAATAGTAAAATAATAAATAAATAAATAGAAACAATCAATCTAAAGGATAAATAGGAGTTAAATATTTTTATTTAATATTTTTTCTACTATAATTTAGTTAAACGTTTGTTTGCAAAGGCTGTCTATAATAATCTCGCAATAACTATAATTTCTTTACAAAAAAATCTCATTAAACAATTCATATCTCCACGCTTACTTGAGTGTAGGTATTTGCCATGTATTGCTAAATATAACTGAACTCAACTTATAATCGACAGATTGTAGTAATGGCTTTCAAGAGCGACGGGGACGACACAAACATAACACCTAACCTGTAAACAAAATTAGTAAAAATTAACTCACCACTAAAGTTTTAGGATCGTAAGCCATTCCCAATGCCTTACAAAAATTCACCATATTCGGTCTAATAGCAGCAATACCGCTCAAAGTGTGGAAAAAGAAATAAGCCATGACCAAACCGAAAGGCCTTAAAGTTTCTTTCGCCAATAAAACATATCTTATTTTAAAAATAATACTTTTAAAAATACTTTTAGTAGCATGATCACAAACTTTTATTCCATCATTGGTACTTGTTTTTATGCAAATGATACAATGACTCATTGATTCACTGTATTGAACTAGATCGTCAAATTCTTCTTTCACGTTTTCGGGTGATGCCCAGCCTCTTAATTTACACAATGACATTAGAGCTTGCTTCTGACGGCCTTTAGACAATAACCATATAGGCGTTTCAGGTACCTGTAATAAAAAGTTCATTCAAAAGTGACACTAGGAATCTGATATCGATTACGGATGAACTGGTCCGTAACTTAATACAGAAATAGTGGCCATGCTGTGTGTAACAATATATCGTAGTTATTTTTTACTGTTCATTAAACATTAAAAAAGTTATTCCTCTATTTAAGACTATGTCTCTTTATCATATATCTTATACGATAAATAATGCTACCGTATAATTAAGATAGATTAAAAAATAAATAAACACATTTATATTGTTTTATAATATTATTTAAAGTAAATGATTTTACTTTAAATTTAATATTAGAAATTCCTTTTAATAATAAACCCTCCATCCTATGTTGAGTTAGACTTCGGCAGTCACAGTTTTGTATTACGAATAAATTAAGTATAATACATTTGTAACAAATACCTAAATCTCCGCAAACACGATGGTTATGAAGCTATCAAAACGTCGAAGTATAATAACCAAAATCAATGTGATAGTAAGCGAAATAAACTTTTATAATTTAGTTAAGTATGCGTTGTTATTTCTTACCAATGTAACAAGAACCATAGTGATTAAAGGTACACATAGACAAATCAGAGCGGCCGGTCTCCATGGTAGCATTTTGCCTAAGAAGTAAGTCACAAACATCCCGACAGACGTGCAGGCTCCAGCCAATGTCGTTAATATTCCTCTCACAGATGAATCACTGAAATATGTGCAATCTATTTCAATTACCATCACTTTAATTCTTTTTCTTTTATTAAATTATCTAAAGGAGATGTCTAATGCCAACAATTCAACAGTAAATTATAAAACATTAAAGTCTCATGTTTAAAAAATCCCCATTACATTAATATATGCAGCAGATTGATCTAGTCTGTGACAATACAAAGCAATTTAAATCGAAATAAAATTATAGTTAATTATCTTTTAATAATTGTTTGAAATAAAATAAATACAGATAATAAAGTTGTAAATTTAGTTTTATTGAAACAATTACGTCATAAATTAACAATTATTTTTAAATCAAAGCTGACTAAGTCGATTGTCATTATGGCCGCTTGTTATCGTTCCAAAACTGTTGAACATTAAATTTATGATTGGTTTAATCACTATCTTCTTAGCATAACAATAGATAGCATTGTTATCCAGAAAAGACGATGTTATTTTCAATGAATAGTTCAATTTAGATTACAAATAACAAACAAGATTAATATAAAACTTAATATAAAGTAAATGTTGTAAAACAATTAAATGTCGCCAAAGATGTTATAAGTTATAATAATTAATTGTCTTAATTAATAATAAAGATAATCTCTTTGATCTGTTTTTAAACTTTATCTCTTTACTTTTCTTGTCATTTTTATCCATCTTGACATTGTCGGTAATTTTAGAGAATATAAGTGGGCGTGGTCCGGCGTCTTAGTAACTAATTAAACAGCTGATACACAATTTCTAGTAATGAGACGCACGTGGCAACCGCATGACCTTAAATGGTTTTGCTTTCATTACTACTTAATAATTATTGTTCACATAGTTTTATTACAATATTGTATAGCAATAAAATTATATGAAGTAATTTGCACACGTGATTGTCTCTGTATTTACCCAATTTAGTAAAATACTCACCTCACTTCGCCGACATAAGTAACAGCTGGAGCTTCCATAATACCTGTGCCGATTCCCAATAAAGCGTTCGCAATAAACAGAGATGGTGTATCCCACGCATAATAAACCAATACCCATGCTATAATATGTGGAATATTTACTATGAAAAAAGCACGCTTTCTACCAAAATAATCCAATATAGGTCCAGAGAATACGCTCCCTAAAGGCTGACACAAGAACGCCATTCCTCCTGGAAATTTAATAAAACATTACTTCTTGCTTTTAAACAGATAGTCAATTTCAATTCGGTCAATTGTGAGAAACATCAATTCATAAGCTGCAGAAACTGTGTCAACACAAAATATCCGGTGCAAGGGATAATTTGCATACAATTTTTCAATCAAATTGCGCACATCTTATTAACAAGATAAAAAGCATTATCGTTATCTATTTTCTTGAAATTCGTCTTACAAAAGTATAGAAAAATTAATAGTAATTTAACGTCAACTTTAATGCCAACCATTCTATTAAAAATTACGAAAATTAATGGAAATTTTATCATTATTTTTATTAAAAATTATTTAAGCTTCTTCCTACTTCTCAGCTACAACTCTTCCTATGGTTAGCTGGTAGAAAAATTTTTCACTTTAAACTCGCCGTTTAATAAATTTTGAATATATTCAAATAATTTAAAAAAAGACTTTTAAATAATAATTTTAATAGTAAATTAATTAAGACAGCTAAAGCACAAATATTTTTTTACGTTTATGATTTATGATGATAGTTAAATCATCATTTATTTCTGTTCTGATTGTTATAAAATTGTAATTTTCTTGTTCTGATTTCTAGCTTGGGGCATTGTATGCAGATGTAATATGTTCATACTGACCGAACCACGAAGCTTGTAGTTCATTAATAGATAAACCCTCCTTCGCATTTAGGACTTCGGGCAGGACGATCGTGACGAAACTGATAGACGTCCCTAAGCCCACCAGCAATAAATCCAAGGCAAGACATGCTATCACCTGGAAATATATATCACTTTAATAAATCGCTTTTTTGCTCTTGTATAATATATTTTTTTTTAATTTGAGCCACCAATTATTTATGTAGAAAATAATTTAGGTTTATATGTCCGGGTGAATTTCTGAAATATAAAAAATCTTTTGCCGTTTTCTTTTCGAAATAAAGTTATTTATGAATATATTTTTTTTAGAAAAATTAAAAAAAATTAAAAAGTTCTTTATAATTTCCTTTTGATTTAATTTAGTATTTGCTCGAAAATCAATTATTATTATTTTTTTAAATAAAATGAATTAATAAGCTCTCTCAAAAAAAAAATGAATTGAATTTCGCTCTCGTAGGGTGACACCAATCTTGTTAATTTACTGCATCATAAATACAATAAGGTTAATGTGCGATAATTGTAATAAATGTAAATAAATAACAATGTTGATGTTTTGCTTCATTATTAAATAGTGTACACGTTTTTACACAAAAACTGAATTAATTGAAGTTCTATAATAATATTTCAATAAAATGACAAAAATTTAAAATTTATAAAAAAAGGAATAAAAGAGCATTGTAGCAAAAGGAGTAAGTGGGACGACTCTTAGTCGACGTAGACAAAAGAGGTATTAATCTAAAAAGAAAAAAAGTCAAAGTAAAAACAAAACCAAAGGGCCGTTGTGTGGATAGCCCTGTTCTAAGTTATTCTAATATATTCATTTAAAGTTAAATTTTACGATTCTTGTTATCGGGTAAAAGTCATATCTACCGCACATGAGTCAGGAAATCATAAAATTTGAAAGAAATAAAATGTAGGTATATATAAAAATAGTATCTACTGTGTTGCACTTTGATACCAAGTAATAAAGTAAATATATTTAATTAAGCAAGTACTCACCTGAGATAATATGACTTTGGAACGACTGATTTCCTTCTTATTGTTATTCTGATTTTCAAGCATTTTCCTTTGTTATTGAATTGTTTATTTGTATCCAATCATTATTATTTCATAACACTTTGTGTTTATTTATTACGTCCTGTTATAAATAGATTTTTGTTAACTACCAATTTAATTGATTTATTTGTTCTTTTCTAGTTTCTTAGATTTCTGGTGGTTTCTTAGATTATTATAGTTTGGTTTTATAATTATTAAAAAAATAGATTAATGTAGATTATTCATCATAAGTATGTGGATACGTTGAAATTGCTTTATAAGTTTACATTGACGACCGTGGCCCAGTGAGTAGAGACGGGTTCGCAATCAATAATCTCGTGTTCGAATCTCCAAAAAGACTTCTCAGTGCCCAAGATACAAGCACTAGGTTAGAAATTACAAAATGCTGGATAAAGTTTCAGTGATGTAGTAGTAGTAAAATAACGAGTTTATATTTTAAGGTTAAAGTTTAAAGAAAATCAATAAAATAAAATAAATTTTATTAATTATGAATTCAGTAGGAATTATAATGACATGGTTGCAAAGTAAAACTAGTTTATAAACAAGTAAAGCACAGACAATCGACATAGTATTTTAACTAGAACAAAATTAAACTATTTGTTCAACTCAAAATTTTATGACATTGGCTTTAATTGCTTTAGTTTAATTATATTTATAAAAAAGATAAGACTGTTCTAGTAAATTGTGATAATCTAATGTTTTAAAATTATTTATTTACACACTGATTTAATAATAGCATATCAGAAATTATGCGGCTTGCTACCACTTTTATTGGGATTGTTTTAAATCGACGTTTAGAGAACTTTAGTAAGCCGAATAAAGTCTTTTAAATTAATTAAATCATGATCGTGAATAACTACAATGAAATATCGCTTACATTCAATATTTAAAGAATTTTTTATAATTATTTTTATTATGCACTTTTTAGGTTCAATAATAATTTTAAAAGTAACTATAATTGTATATAAAAACAAACTATATTAATTTTAAATATAAATTAATCCAATAAACCACCCAGAACTTAATAATTATTCAATTAATTACTAACTTAAAACGACACTTATTGCACGCACATTCTTTACTGTAACGCTTTGTCTTAAAAGCCAGTGCCAGCCACAAGGATCTGACTACACTGTTTACTTCATAGCATTTATATCTGCAGCATTTTGATACCACATGCGTTAACAATAAGATAACTCACGAATACAATTTGATTTTGAACTGAACCCGACTTGAATGACATACAAGCACATTGAAGCGTATAACATTAGAATAGATTTTAAATAATTCAATTCAATTTTAAAAATTGATGTCGATAAAGAATTTGGAATTCAGTTAGTCACTTATTTTTAGTTATGTGTTTTACAAATTAAAATTGTTAAGTAATTATTTTGTTTTAAATTTAGATCAATTTAAAAAATAAATTGTCAATTCAATCCAATGTTAAATAGTTTTAAGAATATTCTAGAATAAAATGCATATTTAGTTTGTATTAGGTTAGAGTTTAGAAACTTCGAATGTAAAACACAATATGATATCGACTAATTAAGAGTAACTATTCTTGTTAACACATAATTAAACAATGAGATTAAAAAAAAATAACGTGCAATAAAATTCATTCCCAGATAAAGATTATAATCTAGTCTTTAACAAAATAATAAAAATTAATCTTTGCAGGCGGATGTGTCTTCAAAATTTCCTAATAATGTAATTTAGAAATAAATGTCTATCTTAACGTCTCTATAGAAACGATAAAGGTATATAGCCTGTGTTTAAATTTTTTTTTGTATTTCTTAAAGTTTGTTTACTCTACATTTTCCATACAAAAAAGAAACGCTGTTGGAATTATAAGAATATTAAGGTAACTCATGGGATTAGAATTGTATATTGTCCTGTTAATAAATTATTTTAATTTTGTTTGTTTGTTTTAATTTTTAATTTACTATTACATTTCTTTTGTTTAATTTAATTTCGTAAGCTTTGCAGTCGTTGCGGCGATAATAGCAGCCCAGCGGACTAAAGCAGTTTGTTCAGTCGCTGGTGTAGTGTAGTGTCGTAGTATAGCGTATTTTTTTGTTTAAATTCAATTGAATAATTTCATTATAATTAGTTTATTTACACAGTGAACATTCTTTTGGTATAGTTTTTCTAATGTATTTAATTAATATGATATGTGAAGCCCTTATCTGTATGCACTTTTTGTGTCAATTTGCCAGAAAATATACTTTAACAATTTGAATGAATGGTTTTTCTTAATCTGTACAATAAGTTATTTTAACGTCTGTGGGTGTATTAAATCTTCATAAATATAGACATTGTAATTACTAATTTATGGCGAATAAATAAGACTTTTTATTAAGGTTAGATAAGTCAAATAATTATTATTTGTTTTAATTTCATAATTAGATCTTATTCTAGTCAAATAAATTAAATCGTGTGTTAATTTTTAATTATATTTATTCATAGATATAAAAGTTTTGAAATTAACCCGTTTTTTTTATGAATTATTTCTCTTCAGAACGTGTACTAAGATCCGTAAGCGCCATCTAGTGTTATTTTAATGCAGCTATTTTAATTAACTTTGAAATAATGTTACTAGTTCGCGATAGATGGCGCTACTATAAAATAAGTTCTGTTTTCAATATTTTATATACATAAGTATGTATAAATGCTATAATTCAATTCATTTCAAGACGAAAAACGTGATTTTTAGTTCAGGAATAAAGCATGTGGTATATGTATAAGCAAGTAAATTTTCACGTAAGACCTTAAGAACTCCCGCGGTATTCAGAAATAAAATTACATCATAAATTAAAACCAAAACTTATGCATTTACTTATTTAATGAGTTGTAATGATATTGTAAATGCATTAAATAAGTTTGGTTGTTACGTCAGTTTTAAACATTCATAATTTGACATTTTGCGCACGTTATAGATTGCAATAATAGTTGTTCATTTTTTATAAATATATTTCCCAAAAACTTTTCAGTCTGGTTTTTATTCTTGTGCTGATACCAATTCTGTTTGTATTCAATTTTATTCCATTTAGATATTGGTTATATTCTCGAAGAAATAGCAAAATTTCAAAGTCACTGTGCAAACAGTAGGCATGCCTTGCAAGTTGCAGTTGATAACTGCGTGCGTAGTCGTAAACGTGATTGCAACCATGACGCATTTGTGTCAACGACCTCGACATCGCATTCGCGTTTACAATCCTTCAATGTAATCTAGCCAACTATTATTGTTATTTGCACACCGATCCTTAACTCTATTCAATTATATCTTCACGTCTTTTCTGATTGGCCAATGCTGCAATGTCAAGAAATTAAAATTCGAATTATTATTTTTCTTATTTCCCATTATTTCTTTGTGTCTTAATTATAAACATTTATTCGATAATTTATTTTAAATTATAAAAAATCATGTTGTGCAAAAAGTAATATCACATTTTTGATTATTTTAAAATTGTATTACTACACTATTATCAACACGTGTTGAAAAATAATTATTAACACATAAACAATGCTATAATATTACCTTCGCCTCAGGGTTGTGTGATGCACTTCCGAGTCTGCGCACTGTCATTATTGTGCCTATAAAACAATTACAAATAACAATAATTATGTGTTTAAAACAAATGATTTGAAAAAATATCATGTTTTTTTCTTTTAATATTTTAAACTAAATTGTATTGAATGCAGACTATAAAAATTATGTATTTAAAACAAATGAATAAAATGAATGTGTTTTTATATTCCCTCCAAAAAGAACCAAAGAATTCTCAATCCTCAAATTTTATCCGAATGGTTTAATTTAGTATACAATGATATCATCTATACTAATATTATAAAGAGGAAAGATTTGTATGTTTGTAACGAATTAGCTCAAAAACTACTTGACCGATTTCAAAAATTCTTTCACCATTTGAATGCTACATTATCACTGATCAATATAGGCTATATAAATTACAAAAAAAAAATGTAACCCAAGGCTGCCAAAAATTGCCATAAAATGTCTTTTGTCGCTATTTCTAAAATTCTAAATGTTCACCCGTGTGAAGCCAGGTCGGGCTGCTAGTTAAATATATAAGAAAGGATCCCGGATTCTACTCACTACATCACTAGAAGGTGATATAGAACTTAGGCCCGTATGTACTTACACGTGTCTAACTAAGCAAGTGTGGCATTGTGTTTAAACAATGTGATGTTATTGTACCTGGAGTACTTACGCTTAGGCCACGTGCCATTTGCATCAATCATTCGACTTATTTATAGAATTTATATTTATTATAACTATTCAGTCAGTATTTATGTAATAGTTGTAAAGCGCGCTTTTGTAAATATATTATACGGCATTTTGATCTCTTTTGCTAAAAGTAGGACTGTATTTATTTTCTATTTGAGATTAGGTTCAAATGCGAAAATATCAGCATTAAATATATCAAACAAGATAAAGAAATGAATTTATTATAGAATGTATGTATATATAAATAAATAAATGTTTAATATATTTATTTATATCGAATAATTTTACTTTAAAAAAATACTAATATGTAGACATCATTGTGTTTCAATAGGCAAACATATATATACACGTCCGTACTGTCCATGATATATAGAGTGCATAAATTTCGTTATAAATTATATAAACATAAGTTATTAAAATAAAGTAGGTAATAAAAATATAACGTTTAATATTAAGTGTAGACGAATGGGCGTGAATGAAAACGTGACTGCTCGATCGATACTTCCTGTCTGCTGTGCTGACGATGAAGCTCTGGCGCGGTATTACTGTCTACTTCAGTACCTATTCTTTTTCATTTAATTTGTATTTATATATACCTATCTATTATTTTTCATTCATACAATTTCATCGTTTTTCAATTGTTTATTCTCGTATTTTTTATATATAGTTTTATAACAATGTATTTTTAAATAGTAAAAATCAAATTATAATAAAAGTACTTTCCTTAAATTTGCATTCTATGTGCCGTGTGATAAACACACAAATGTCTCGGATTCCCAATGGTATTATATATTTAGATATATATTTTTTATATATCGTATATTTAAGAATTTTGTATGTGAGCATGTTGTCTTTCTCTTGATCATAAGATTTGTAATTGTAATGTAATTTGGCGGTATGGGAAGCTAAGGACTTCAGTTGCCCAACTCTATAAATAGGTCTGAAATATAAATTACGAGGAGTAGGTAATAACTTACGAGTTTGAAACTATTGTCGGTGTCACTTAAGCAACGATGGCCGAATTGATTAGCATCGTCTGATCTCTTCTGGTATCATTAGTTCATTGTATTTTTGCTATATTAATATGTATTTTGGTATATAATACAATTATAAACGAGTATTATATATATATAAAAATAGTTTTAAATTTTGTCTAAAAAAACGTATTAGTTATAAAGTACTGTAATAAATCCTATTGAATGAAAACATTGTATGTACCTATGTAAGTATTGGTTTCACATATCAGCGCAAGTCACCTCGAAACACTTATCACGGGGCTCATTGTTAGTTATGTTCAGCTTTGTCATGTGCACATTCTGCGACACGTGACCGCACGCGCATGTTGCCGGAATGAGGACACCAACAACACGCTTTCAATATAGCAAATAGTTATTTTGTGATAAATATTTTTTACTGCACCTATTTCACCCTTTTTCTACATATAATCAGTTGACGGCCTCAGTCACACAGAGGTCATGGTTTGCTTCCCTCGAAACAAATATTTATTTTTGATATATTATGAATATGATATTTTAAAAATAAGTATTAGGCACTTATTTCAGGTCTGGGTGATATTATTAAATGTTTGCATTCTCCTTGTCCCCATAACATAGGGGTTTCTATGATTTTAGGAGACGTGACAGAGTTGTCTCGACAGAGGTGACTCGAGTCCAGTGGGCTTATCACGAATTTTAGTTTGGCTTACGAATCGAGCTGTCACAAGTAAAACGAATCCGTTAGCAATCGGGATCATGAATTTTTACTAACGACTAACGGGCACCAGCAATCTATCAAATGAACGAAAGATCGAGACGTTCGAAAATTAACAAAAAGTATCTAAAATATTGTAGTTCCAAATCCGCACGCGGTGGCGCTGCTCAAATTTCCATACAAATCGCTTGAAGCGAACTCGGTTCGAAAGCCAGACTAAAATTAGTGATAAGCCCACAGTTTGTCTTTCAAGCCAGTATAGCGAGGGCGAGCGGTCGCGTGCCGGGTTACTGTAAAAAATGTTTATTTCATTATTATCACACCGCAACTATCACATCTCATGGCAAACAACGTGATTTTGAAAACAATAAAAACGATTTTAATTTATTTTTGTCACGTGTTTTTTTTTATTTGCTCTCGTTAAATTTATATAAATTATTTTTATCATATCATTTTTTAACTGCAGCGGAATTGACATATGCTCAGATTGCATTTCGCAAATATTTAACGAGATATCAATGATATCATATCATATTATGTATACAGTATATATCAGTACGCAGACCGCACTCTGATGTCGTGTTAGAGTGTGGTCGTCTGGCTATGCTGACTTGAGGAGATGAATGTGCTCCGTTCAATTGACCAAGCTGTTCCCGAAACGCCACTAGGTCTCTTCACCGATGTTCTGCTTGAAAGTGGTGGTAGTACCCTGGGACGGAATACTGAGTTAATAACCATTATCAGTCTGCCTACTACTCTTAATATTTAAAAAAAACAACTGCGCAATTACACTGACTTTATTAACCACACACTATTTTTCTGTAA
The DNA here is from genome assembly GCA_028551675.1 of Tineola bisselliella. NCBI lineage: Eukaryota > Metazoa > Arthropoda > Insecta > Lepidoptera > Tineidae > Tineola > Tineola bisselliella. The sequence goes on from JAPWLS010001724.1 coordinate 20,773, forward strand.
GGCATAAAATTGCTTAAAATTTACAACAAATACTAAATAGTAAATTACATAAATTTATAGCAAATGCAACGCAAGAACGCAAATGATATTCATATACGTTGCACGCGTTTGAATATGACGTATTCGTCAATTAATAATTTTATTTGCAATATTTTAATAATAATCCCTACTAATATTATAAATGTGAATGTGAGTTTTCACGTAACAACTACTTCACCGATCATCATGAAACATTGTACACATATTTTTGGAGGTACTAGAAGTAACATAGAATACTTTTTTTTTAATAGTTTTTTACTATAGTTTCCAACTGACTATAGTTTCAGCTGTTTGGAATCATTTTGATTCATTTCTATTGAAATGATCTCTGATACTTAAATGCGAGCGATGCCGCGGGTAAAAGCTAGTAGTTGATATTATTGAGTTATGTATACGAATAATCCATGAACACGTAGCCAATGCTTCATATAGTAATAATAATAATAATTATTATTATTATTAATTGTAATCGAATTCATACGTCCGTAATAAAACACACTCTCCCGCATCTGTTTTGACAACGTGCTCTCTACAATCACGTGTATGTTATAACCGCTTTATGTTTAAATTGATAAAACGTGTACCTAATACCATACGAAGCTCACATGTTTATGCACATTTTTCTTTGTTTCCAACAATGTTCCAATGTCACGTGCGACCTCAATGGTTTTGAATCAGATAAATGTATTACTAAATCTCGTGTTGTGAACATTTGGTTTACACAATATACTATAAATACTTATTATTGCGTTTATATTTTTTTTTGTAGTCTTTTAAATGCTATTAATTTAATGTTGTACAATAGATACAACTTTAAAGTGGTAAATCTTTTTGTGTAATGTGAAATTTAAAACGAATTTAGACACTTAAGGAGTTAATATATTCTAAAAAGTAGCTGGACTCAAAGTCAATTAAGAATTGCAGAAGATCGTTGCAAAAATTCAGTGAAAATTACGATCAAAGGGATTGTCACTCATAGTCAAAAGACCGCGATCCACGGAATAGTAACATATTTATAGTAAAGTATGATTTTTAGTACATTGTAATGTAACATTGTTGCTCTGCCTATATTTAATTGAATATTTAACTTATATAGGAATTATTAGTGTTTTAAAATTTATTTTAATACCTAATAAAAAACTAAAAACAAATGATAAATTACAAAATATTAATAATGATGAAAGCGTTTATCATTTAATATTTTATTATTTAAAGATAATTTCATAAAGTTCAATTAACCCGAAATGCATTATTAGATAATCGATTTATGATTCAGGCGGGTTATCCAGAAAAACGTGACCAGCCCGACCGTGAAACAAAAATATATATGTGTGCCTTTTTAAAATGTTGCTAGATTAATACATGGGCTAAGAGGGTAAATATTAGCAATGTCAATGGTTATTTATTTTTGATATAGGCAGAATTTGATACACGTAAACTTCATTCATATAACCTAAAATAGATTATGTGTTATTACAGTGTACCTGGAAATAATTATTGTCCGTTTTTTCTTCAGATTTTTTATTTAATTTATCTTTTATATGTTATGCTTTTAAACATATAATTATAGAAATAAATCATGCAATGAAAAACATATTTAATATTTAATGGAAAACCATTTCATCTGGTATCCCTTGCAAACATGAGTTCTGAGTTGTGTCGTGCATAGTTGAATCAACGGGCGTACTGCTTTTATAAACAGACAGCTTCGTAGAGTCGAACGGGAGCGACGTGTGGCAATAATTCTCCGGAAATAAGTTATAAGTGAAAATAAGCAATATTAATAAATAAAACTATTAGTTACTTTAGTGATCTCAAAATGTGCGAAGAAAGAGAAAGAAAATTTAGAAAAAGTAAGTTTGTTAATGCAAGTTAGATCCTCACTGATCTAGGTCAAGAAATAATTTATTGACATTTGTGATTACTTTTATTATTTATTTGTGTTTCTAAAAACAAATGAAATGCAACTGTAGAAAAATAAAAACAATTATTTTAGCGAATTGTTTATCTTATTAACACAAAAAGAAAGAATATAGTATATTAAAATAGGTATATATTTTTTGGTATTATTAATACTCAATATAAATATTATATTACAAAACATTTTCTAGATTTTTATGCAACTTAAATATTTGTTTTCGTATGGAGTTATCGAAAACTGTATCACGACCCGAATACTACGCGCCTAATGTAGTTAATATGCCCCCTTCTCAAGAAAAAAGTATCAATGGTACTCTACAATATTGCTTTCCCGTAATTTGTCTTAAAATTAATACATAAGAACCATTGTAAAAAAAATGGTATAAATATTTGACAAAAAATATACAAGTTGGTACCTGTAATGATAATATAATCATTGGTTTATATTATATTTTGTTTATATCATTTTAATAATAAAAGGCGTGCATGTATTTACGTTATGTTACGTCACGTTACCGGCTCGAAGCCAACAAAAACGTGGAAGTGTCTGTGCAACGTGACTCCCTTGGACTACAATTTAAGTATTTAAATTACGATCGGAAATGGGAAACCGCGCGGCACGTTTTTTATATACCTACGTTTATTTTGTCTCTACTTACCTAAATATTTTTTTCTTAATCTTAGAGTCTGAAGATATTTTATTTATATATATATATATAATATATATATAGATTTAAGCTATTCTCACTAGGTTCAAAACACGATTTTATAATTATTTAAATAATGGCTTTCTATCGCAATATCTAAGTAGATAAACTATAATCATATAATAAATAGGATAATTCAATTCGTGACAAATCAACAAACGTGATATAATTTATATATAATATTATTATATAATATGTTTAAATTTCCAGACTGTCGAGTGAAACGCCTTTGGGAAGCTCGTCTTCGCGAAGTTCGCCTTCGTGAAGCTCGCTTTCGTGAATCACGCATTCGCGAAGCCCGCCTTCAGGAAGCTCGGCTTCGCGAAACACGCCGCCGCGAAGCTGGCCTTGCACACTACCTGCCTCATCTGCGTGAATCCTCAACAAGAAGCAACGAGGATCCGTTTATAACGCCTATGCCAACTCAAGGGACTTTTGCTCTTCAGGAATTTATATACCGCGATCTCAGTATGCGAACTGCAGAACTGGTACAAAAGAGCCAAGAAATACAGAAAAAAATCTCGGAACTGAAGAAAGAGACTGCTCAGTTTGTGGCCTCGGCGATCTACAATCCTGCAGACAAAAGATTACAGCTTCTGCAGTTAGAATTTTATAAGTCTGTGTGCGCCTTTGAAGCGAGGGCTAATGCACAGAACGCTCAACCGCCAAACACTCAACAGCAGCAAACTTTACAACAGAAGATGGAGATTCAATCAGATCCAGTCGTAAAGGAAGAGCCCTTGTCTCCAAAAACTTAAACGTATTATTTGGGTTTCCTTAATTTGTCTATTTTTCTCTACACTTATATCTTAGAAATTTGAGGTCAATAATACCAAGTTGTAATATACAACAATAAATTTAAAAATATTTTAATTGAAATTCTATTGTTAGGGGCATCTATATTCTATATGTATCTATGTACATTATCTGCTTCATATTACTTTATACATCTTATATAGAACTTATAACACTATTTAGAATATTTCCACCACAATGCGTTCAGCGTTATAGAAGTAGACAGATCAGATGTACTCTCCTGCTCTTTTCTTATATCCAACCTATTCTTTATTTTATTCCTCAAGTCACCTTTTTGTTTTTATTTGTAATACTATATACCCAATAGGTCAATGACCTCTCGTAACCTCGATGTTGCCTCCGTTCTTCTGTAATACTCTTTATTTTTCAGTAAATTAGTTTTGGGTATGTTCTTTGCATAATGGGGAAATAAAGTAGGAAAATTATTATTTTATACTTTAGACTGATTAAAAACAATAAATTACATTACAAAAAATATATTTTAATTGAAAATAATAATACTTTTTTAACAACCCTAGTTTACTATTGTTAAAACTAAATTTTTATTGTACTAAATTGTAATGTTAGCGGGACTAATGTATTAAAAAGCAATAATTATGTAATTGCAGTGTCTTACTAAAGAGTTGTGGTTATTTCGTTATTATTGTTAGTTTTAATGTTTTGCCATTTTATATTAGGTATTGTACTCGTTTTGTATATCATCCTTTGTGATTGAACGAAATAGAGTTCACACTCAATTTGAACTTCTGTCATTATCAGTTATTGATGCTGTCAAAAACTATCATAGCTATTAAGAATAGTGACATGTACAATCTTCATAACATCTGACGGATTAAAAAACAGACAAATGTGTTGTGCACTTTTTTATAATTAATATTAAGCTTCTTGTTATAAATCTTTTGTAGGTTAATATTTCAATTTAATTGTAATATCTGTTACCATTACATTTTTTTTTAAATTTGGAAGTAATTTTGTTATTTCTAATTACTTAAGAAAATCACAAAGCTATCTTAAGTATTTGTAACTGCCAAGATAGTTTAGTTGGAATTATTGACTTATGACATTTTTGCATAAGGACATGTGCTCCCATTAACTTGGAATTTCTAAGTTATAAATAACAAATGCATATTTTTAAATTGTTTAAATTTTCAATCCCTTAATAACAATATTTTTGTTAATTCATATTTCGTTTGTACTGTTTCTATTTGCAAGAAAGATATTAATTTTATTTTTAAGTTTCACAGTAGTTGCCACTAGAGATCGTCCTAATATTTTTTATTAAATTATTTTTTCAAATTATATCTTTATAGTATGTAAAATACATTTTATTTAACCTGCGTAATTGCAACTTTATAACTATTCGAAAATAATGAATTTTAAATCTTTGTGGATTTTAGAGACTGGAATGTATTTTAGGTATTTGCTAATATTATGTAAGCGTGTACAATATTTTTAATTTCTTTGACTGCCTTATAGTGTTATTGCTTAGTGACCTTTGTTAATTTTTTAAGCACAATGTTTCAAGTTATTCTGGAAATAAACTAGTCGATGGTAATTTTGCTTTATTTAAAAAATGCCCTATATTAAATTTTTGTTTTGTTGAATAATATTAAAATAATTATTTCACCTTAGTTCTTCGGCTTTTTTAATAAAGGCTGAGCGCTGTCACCTACGAGCTGCGGGTGCATGGGTTCTCTGGTAGTCGCGATCGTGAACACTGCTTGGTCATGTATTCGGAAGAAAATAAACGAAAAATGTTAATATTACAATTTTTAGAAGAAGAGGGATGATGAATTTCTAATATTATCAAAGAAAACAAAAAATACTAATGAAATAATTTTATTACATGTACAAACATTAGTTTTATAATTTTCGTTTCATGTATCGAACAACAAAGTATTATATGATATCGTATTAAATTAATTATTATATTTATATTATATTATTAATTTGTCATTTTCCTAAAAGATTCATTTAAAAAATGTACATAGATGTATTATAAACATGCCAGAGAAGGGAATCCCCAACCTAAAAAAATATTTAATTCTGTTTCCTTACACATTCTGTGGTTTATTTAAGATAATATAAACCTACAATAATAGGCTTTACTACATGGCATTAAGATCTAAAATTGGTATGTAAATAAAAATATAGTTCGACCACTTCGTGTGTTCATATCGCGCTCTCTCTATCCTGCTTTATCAAATGGATAATATTAGAGTTTAAACGAGATAGTTATACCATATCATAGATCTTGATCGTGTACGGATGCCTACTGTTATACTCTCTCGATAATATCGATCCGCTCCTATGTTTTCCAAACATTAGACAAAAACATCGAAACATTGGGGCGTGGCCGTATACATTTTTGTATTCATAGACAATGTTTTTTGTTTTCCGTGGTCGACGGAAAACAAAAACATTGTGTAGGCCACGCCCCAATGTTTGATGTTTTTGTCTAATGTTTGGAAGACAGAGGAGCAGGAGACGATTTTGAATACGATTTTTACTTTACTTACTGATCCATTCGCCATCATGCCATGGTCGGGAGAGCAACGCGCGTTTGTGATCGAGGCTTTTATTAAAAGTGGCGAATGTGTGACAACCACACAGAGGGCATTTCGCACGCGATACGGTCTGTCATCGTCTGCTGATGTTCCCGACCGGGAAACAATTTTGTCTTGGGTGTGCAAATTTAGAACAACAGGATCTTCACTATAAGTGTGATATTTAATAATTTGGCACATTAGTAATTTATAATTCTAAGTGTTTTGGTTCTTGTGGTTGGTTTTCAACAATATATTCATAATGAAGGCTTTGATTCAAAGAGTGATCAGTGCGAGTGTAGCCGGTGAGTGTTTATTTTATCTTTAAAACTATCTTTACCAGCTTAAATATATCTATTTCACCAAAACCAAAAAAGTATATATTTGTTACAAATATATATAAAATAATATAAAATTCATAAAACTAATTATTCTGTTATAAATTAAAGAAGATTAGAAGAATTAAAGAAAATGTTACACGCAGTAGGAATTTTAATTTGATCTTGCAAGACCAGTCATTTTGACTGGTTTGGTAAATCTAGTGTTAAAACATAACCTGTAACTTCTAACTGTAAGGAGTCATTTTGAATGTAATATAGTAAATCACCTTATTAACAACAACCATAATAAAGCCTAAAGAATGTAATTTATGAGTTCCAGTTGGTGGCGAAACTGTAAGCAATATAGATCATGGACTCTGTGTTTTGATTGGAATATCGAGAACTGATACAATTAAGGATATGGAATATATGTAAGTTATTTAGTGTCTGCGAGAAGTTCTTAATAACTTGTTTCCATTTTATTCCTTATGTATTTTCAGTGTTCGTAAAATATTAAATGTAAGATTATTTGATAAACAAGATAAGAGATGGTGTTGTAACGTAATGGAGAAGCAGTATCAAATACTTTGTGTCAGTCAGTTTACATTGTATGGAACATTAAAGGTAATTTTAAAATATATGTATTTAGTATTTTAAAGTCTGATTCAGCGGAGTGAAAGAGAGATACTGATAACAAAAGAAAGAGATGTTGAGAGCACACACAAGCTGTCATATGTATTTGAGGACTACTACAAAATGCACATGTTCTGGAAGACTCCTAATAGCTCTATAGCATTCACTCTGTAGCATACGGGGCATGCTTCAATAGTTTTAAGTTGCCTTTATATTCCATATATTAAGTATAAATATTTATTGAAATTGGTTTTCAGGGTAATAAGCCAGATTTTCATAATGCAATGCACCCTGATATGGCAAAACAATTTTATGAAGATTTTATTCAAATGTTGAAGAAAAATTACAAACCTGATTTAATAAAAGGTATACTTTTTTGTTTCTGATTTCGATTTTAATTTAGTATTGTAGAAGGAATGATTTCGATGTTTTGATACATTGATCAAATTGTTGCATATCCACTTGCAGAGTGGCATCTAAGACTCCTGGGTCTGACTCCCGGAATTACCCATAGCTCAAGTTATGCTAGTTTAGGGTCCGAGCATAGCCAGTTATGTACCTATAGACGTCTATAAAAATAATAATATTTATTTCACCAAATATGAAAACCTTGCTCTATCTACAGAACTAATCCTACGATTATATTTCTGTCGATAGCACTCTTCTGTACATTAATACCAATTTAATTAATAGCACCTTGATTTTTTCATAACTTAATTTTTAAATCCATGTCATGAGAGGAATATAGAATTCAAGTATATGCAGGATATCCAATATTACTTATTTGTGGGAATGTGAAGTGAAGAATAGTATTTAGTAAACCGCCTTATATTTTAGATGGTGCGTTTGGTGCATACATGCAAGTCTCACTACAAAATGATGGGCCAGTTACATTAGAAATAGAGTCACCCTCTACTTTAAATAAAAGTAATGATTTTGATAAAGATATACAGGAATGTAACAATTAAGAATAGTTTATTTATTATAATTTTTTATTCTTATAGTTTCTTGTGAGGCGACCCCCGCTTTAGGACCTCTCTTACTCTTTTTTTTAAATGGTATGGAGACAGTTGTCATTTAATAAAAGTTCTCGGTCGAATATTAAGCGTTTTATTAATGCTTGTTGTTAAAATTCGGTCGAAAATAGAAAAAGTCTGAATTTTACAACAAGACACGTTTAAGACTTCAACTCAATGTTGGATAGCAATTATTGTCAGATTGATAGTTGAAGTACGCACGGCGATTTTCAAATGGACACAGTTTTACAAGTATATAAGCGATATAAAGAGAAACTATCGCGGTGTCGTGAGCGGCAAAGAAGATATCTGCATCCCTTTCACACATGCCTCATCTTCAACAATGAACGCCGACGACAGAATATAGTTATTCCTTTCTAATGATTGTTTCTTTCAGTCCAATCTGTATCTATTTGAAGATTGTCGACTGTACTACTTACTACTGAATCACACTTTGTTCTATCATTGAGATATTATTTGGTTATTGTAAAAATATATGTTTTAATGGTGACTGTACAAATGCTAAAGATTTCTTTGTTTTTGTGTTAATTAGTTACTAGTTAGGGCATAGGAAATAATTTGAATAAAAAAATTGTTTTTTTTTTTTGAAAAACCTTTATTTCGAAAGTGGTTATTATCTATTAACATTTTTGTTACAATTAGGCCTGTGGTTACACATCCACTATAATAGAAAATATGTTATTACAATATTGATATGCCTACACTAACTCTAAAAGTGTTGCCATTAGAAAAAATCACTTGACACTACATCTTACGAATTATCAAATGGTCCATGTTAACAGATAAGACCGAATAATTTTGCATAAAATACGATTATAAAATTAAACAAAAAAAATATATTAAAAAAACTCAAAATAAATGCAATCTATATAATATTTAAAATAAAATAAAAAAATGATAATGCAACGAACGAGATTAATAAAAAAATCTTTAAATAATGATTTTGTTTATAACTATGTTACGATTATTACGATTTATTAGTGTGCCATTTATTTATGATTACTATTTCTATACTGTGGAATATAGATAATATAATCAAATATATCTAATTGATTCTCACAACGATTCTTAAAGAATTTTTTCTTTTCATCACCAAACAAGGCACTAAATTTGATTTGGTATATTGCTGATGTTCCCCTTCTTTTATCTTATTCAAACTATTTATGATCATTAATACCAGATGAAAATAATCAAATATATATTTCATCTGGTATTAAAAGTCAATCTATCAAATCCGTACAAAATACTTTTGTGAGAGCACAGAAGCCAATAAATATTTTTTTATGTATATTATTGTTAAAATTCTATATTTAAAACTACTAATAGATCAATGTTAAAATGAGATTGGACAGAGTGTTTTTTTTTTAAACTTATGAGAATTTCCTACGGTAACGTCCTGCAAGGAGCTATAAGAGTTTAGCCTCAGAGATATAAATTTATTAATATTTGACGTTGACAGGAACGTTATTAAAAAATAAATGCAAATTTCTACATAAATCGAGATGTTGTGAAACCATGTTTTTATAGTCTATCGAAAATGAAAATCAATGAATTTTGCTCGCAATTGTTTAGTTATTGCATATATTTAATAATATTACTTTGAAATATTTGTGATTGCATTTTCATGTAAATACGAATTTTAATAAATCTTTTTATTCTACCTTAATATAGATTTGAAGGTAGACTAAAAAGATTTTTTGAAAACGTTAATTTAATCTGTTTAATGAGATGGATTGGTCTACCAAAGTCCTGAGGCGTAACCGCCAGGGGGAACGCGATTATGATTAAGAAGTTGGTTGCTATGGAAGCCGGTCACCATGTTGATCTCGCCGTTCATCGACTTGTATCCATCGCCAGTGATTGGGTTCCCTTCTGAAAAATGCATGAAGTTGCAAAATGAATTTTTTGGTTGTGTAAATATTTTGGTTTAAGTCAAGCTTGGATTTACACAGAAAAGCGGTGATAATATTATTAAAAGGCTATACAAAGTTGTAGTACCATCATCGAAATTATTATAAAAATATCGCAACAACATGAGCTTTACAATCACCTCTTTTCTGTGCAACTCGGGCTTGAGGCGAATTGCAACGATGTTAAGATTTAAAATAATCGATGCAATTCTCCTGTAGTTAAAATGTAACACATCTAATAAGAACTAAATATAAATATTTCGTTATTATAACAAATTGGATCATCATGCAATAAATATCTAGAAAAAAAAAATCAAAATACTAATTACTTGTGTATTGATTTTATTCCAATATTTAAATGAATGAATGAAAATAATATAAACTACAATAAAAAAATTATTTAAATAAATAATTTGATTTGAATTTTGCGGTTTATTATTTACTTTGGACACTTTGACTGAAAGTTTTCGAAACGTAAAATAATTTTAAAAAAAGCGATGGTAAGTCGCAAAATATATCTAAATTAGTTAAATATATACAAACAATCTAGAACAACAATAAATTTACTTTGCAATGAATTAGAAAAATACGTGTAGAAGAAAAATGTAGATATTCATACTTTAAAGAAATAAATTTAATTATACTACTGCTACTCAGAATTATATATCTTTTTTAATACAACTAGCTATGCCCCGCGTTAAGCCTGGACCAGGTTAAGTAGAGTCCAGTTAATTACTTGGGACTATTCCCAATAAAACAAAAATAAATTTCAAGTCGAACTGGTAATTGTAGAGATTACCGCGTTCAAACATACAAACTCTGATGTTTTACAATAATATATATAGTTAAAACTCATGCCTGTATAAAAAAAAAGAAATACTGTCGACTCGAACATACATCAAACTACACAATAAACAAATCTACAACAATATATATATATATTTATTATATACATCTATAGACAACAGTGGCGAAATGTCCATAAATCCCTCTTTTTAAGTCTAAGGCCTGATATTCAGAAATTACTCTCAAGCATAGATTATTTGAGTAGAGATCAAAAATTCAAACGTCACTCAGTTGTACGAAACAAAATAGACCAATCACACGCTTGAAAACATTAGAATCTTTTTAACCAAATGTTTTTTAAAGAAATATTACATTTTAAGTTCACACAGTGTGGAAGGCATTCTCTGTTGACTGAAATATGAAACATCATTAAACTTCATAGATCTATATCTTCATTATTCGTTACTTATTAATATATGAAGAACAAAGACAAAAATGCAAATTAATGTTTAAATTGGATATTTATATATAAGTATATGCGACATATTACTATTTTGTTTTGATTACTAATAATTGTCGTTTTTAATGATTTATTAGTAAATAACGTTTAGTGCATAAAATGAAATAAAATGCATTGAAATAATGATCAGCTGATCACAGATCAAACTACGCTCAAACGTTATCTCTGAATGCGGACCTGAGTTGTCCGACTTGCTTTCTCAGCAATCGTATGTGTCAGCAATTGTTGTACGACAGAGACGGCAGACTCGCACATATGTTTAAGATCTATTTTTTGCACTGCGAATTAACTGGACTAGATCTAGGCATACTTCGCCACTGACAACACCTAAAGCTAACAATATTACAATTATAAGAAGCACAACTAAAAATATGTTACATGAGTGCTTAAATTACATCTTTGAAGGAATTGTTGAGCAAAACAAATTAAAAGCACAAGTTTTAAATGTGTTTCTTTATCATTTAAAAGCAATTATTAGATCCAATAATTGGGGCTGAGTAAAACGTCATAACTACTTCATTGTGATCAGAATTAAAATAGATTTTATAGGCATATCATGTCTACGATTTGCGAGCGTATTTCCAGCGAGACGAGCGATTAGCGACGCTATCAGCCAATGCTTCAAACGTTACTCAAGTTTAGAGCCCCCTATAGTTTAAAATAATTTATAACTTGAATGTGTGTGCAACATTGATATAATAACCTGCTTGCTAGGAATATGTACGCAAATCATCAACATTATAAGACCATTAAGTGCAGTATGCATTCCTTCAAAGTATAAAATTAAGCACCCACCCACATATCTCTTCCGCGAATATAATCTACATAGTACGTCTTAGGAATGAAGTCTCCTGGATGTCGTTCAGACGGGTAAAGGTAGGCAGGGACGTGTTTGTGGAATATAGGTGGGAAGCCTGTCAATGTGCTCGGGCCACGTGTCACCGGAGTCTCGAATAATGTCACGTCCGGAATGGGACCATCGTATTCATACTTCATTAATGTCGGCGGAGGATTAAGGTTCGATACCATATAAGGATCAATTCCCCCGTCGAGTGATGGGACAGGGTCGTACTTATAATCAGGTTTAGGACGCTCGCCTAAAGCCGAAGTCATACCAACAAAAGAATGTATCGGCAATGGATGATATGGAATCTTTTCATTAGTTTGCTCCACGTTGTATTGCCCAGGTAAAGGAGGCCAATGTCTGTCCAAAATCGGTTGAGGAGATAAGGAGTCTTGATCTATTTGTGGAGTATTTTGTTTTTGATTTGGATACAACCCGATTAAAGAGTAAGGCGTGTGCTGGAAGACGAGTGGTGGTTTGGTTGTCGAATTGACGTAGTATTCTCCGGGGTTAGGTGGCCATGTTTGTGTGTAGTAAGCATGCGTCGGTTTAGGTTCTAAAGGATCTGGATAGTCGGGATGTGCACCTCGTAGACTGGCACCAGGATGTCGTCGACGTTGAGCCGGGAGAATCACGCCGTCGCCTGTCACTGGATTTCTTCGTGGTGGCGTGTACGAAACTACGTTGCCACAGAATATTAGGTTTTCATTTGTACTTATATATGACATATAATTGGGATTAAACATTAAGATTAATAGATTATTAATTAACGAATAAATTAATCCGAATTACAGTATTCCTAAATCTAGTTTTCCCTGAATTGAGTATTAGTTATTTAAATATGTGTAGGCGTTTACGTCACTCGTGTGCACAAAACGTAATTTGTTGTAAGTACATTTATAGATTAGTATTAATGTATGTTATATAATATTCGTGTAGTGTGTTACATGCTTAAAACCAAGCAAAGCATTGGCCAATGTGTCACAAGCTTTATTGTTATATACATTCATCAAACTCCATCTAATTTCATTCTTTAGTTTGCCTTTCCATATGTTGTGTTTTTATCTCTGAGAAATAGAGTATTCTATTCTATAATATATAATATATATCTGAGTTGTTAAGTGTTAACAGTTTCCAGTCACCCCCTGTCAGCGTGCAGTCGTGCCTACATTATAATCGACTCACAATGTTCGGGAGACTCCATCTCACCTCTGCTGGGGGTTGAGCTGACGCTGCCATTGGTCATCGGTTTCGGAGACTGGATTGGTGTGGAGATTCCGTTGGTGTGACCCTCTCCGAATTGAATGTTGCTGCGGATAGTATCAGTCACCATTGGAGCTGGTGGGCTTGATGCAGCCTGAAACATTTTTTAAAGTTACTTTTAATCTTCAGTTATAATGTCAACAATTATTTTTTTATTAAAAGTTATTATTGCGGTGTTAATGGGTTGTCGATTTTATATATATTGCGGAACTCAGTATGTGCTGCAAACGTACTCGTAGGACGATCATATTAAATAATGGATAAAATAATATGAATTGCCAGGATGAGAGGCATCATTAGTTACGCTCTGTTGTTGTCCACTCCTAGGATTTGCGCATCAGTTGATTGTTTTTGACGATCCCATCAAAGTTGACATTATTAACGATCTATAATCATTTATACCGGAAAATAATAATTGTAAAAAATAACCGCTTCTTTAGAATCTATCGACTTCTTAAAACTTTTTCCAATTGTTATTAACATGAGTAGTGTGCTTACTTGTCCAAAAAGACGAGAGTGAGTGTCGCGTGGACGAGTTGGCGTGTCGCGTACGGCTCGGTGGCGATTGATTCCGTTTTTGGGAGAACCATGGTCCACAACGTCGTGGTTGAAGATCTCTCCAATGCTGCTTTTAGGTGCGTTTGGCACCCTGAAAATAAATAAATTAAATTGTTAGTTATATTGCAATATACTTTAAAAGGTAGATATAAAAAATCAAAACACCACTCTGACATTAATCACAAAATTGTAGGAAGTGTGGGTTACTTCAAGAATTTTGTGTGATAGCTGTCATCATAGCAACTAATGTTATTATTAAAACAAAACATTCAAAGGCAGCCCCAGATCCATAACACTGAAGCGCTATATTTGGAAACATCTTTCATTCCCAAAACATACACATAAACAACACACTCCTTCCGCTTACGACAAACAAAAAGGGCTTCAAACAATAATATTTTGTTAAGAGAATAATAACATTTAAATATTTCCTTCCAGCAGCTATTCTAAAGCCCATCACCCCTATCTTTTGACAGATGTTTATTTTGAAAAAAATACCCGTATAAGAAAAATGCGCTTCATTTGTTTGTATACAAAGATTAAAATTGTTAACGTATTCCGACGTAAAACATATGGACAACCACACGCGTAGCACGTGCTGTATACCATATAAGTAGGTGTTCTACCACAAGCGGTCGATTGATTGCATAAAGCGTGTTTTATACCATCCTAAATATTATCTTCAAATGAAAAAAAAAAACTACCACCAATTAGAGAAACCCACGCGAAGACAACGAAAACGATTTGACAACTTTAGACATTAAAACAACTACTTAAATGAGCCATTATTAAAGCTATGCACTAGTTAATCTAGAATTCTAGATTTCCTTTTCAGATAGACACTAACTTTATGCTTTAATGTTACATGATTGTGCATAATTAAAACTTACCTAAAGGCTTACTCATTATCTTGGTTGCAGATGTCTGACGGGCATTAAGCACTATTGGAACATTTACTAGCGAAAAGTGTTGAGTTAAAAATCTTAGATAATCCTTGATAAAGAAAAGGTTAAACTAAAGTTAAGTTAAAATAGAACTCCGCATTAGTTAAATTGTGTTGATGGAGATCCAAGTGTTACTTTTGATGAGTAGATTTAAAAAAATACATATATATATATAATATTTTTAATGTTTACGTTTAATAAAGCATCGTTGGTGTTTGAGTAACCGCATTAGTGTGTTGATAAAATGTAAGCGGAATAAAACGTTCCTGGTGTCTTCTCTACTATAAATAACTCGATGGTTAAAAAGCCCAAACATATTTATAAAAGTTTGTTTCCATTTTACTATTAATGAATTAACCACATCGACCTGGAGACAAATATCTTTTTTAAATATAAAGAAAATATATCTTCATCTTCACGTTCGTAACTTGAAAAAAAAAATTTTTTTAGCAATCATAAAAAAGTTGACAAATGTCAATGACCTATGTTTAAATATTGATTGACGTGTTTTTTGAACACCCTAACCGATTCAACCCTCCCTGGTCAGGTAATAGTGTCCATTTCGTGTCCGAGGGGCTAATGTTTCCACATGAATCAAATTTATATGGGCTCAGCAATCGAAGGGTCAGTTCTGTTTTGACCTGTTCATTAGTGCATAATTATGTCACATACAATCACTGCAAATATTTGTGAGTCAAAATTTTAAATTCAAATTAATTTGATTGACAGTTTTCAAATTCCAACATTATAGCTAGGTACTTTGAAGAAATGTTGCTATCTCTAAAATTTGACCAATTTTAATGACAAAAAGAAATCAAATATGAAGAAGTAGCACATGAAAAAGTAATGATTCGATTAATACACGGTGATTTTCAGTGACTATGATAAAATAAAGATTTTTCTGCTTGGGATAGAATAATTAGGACCAATGACCATATGAATGGTGGAACATTAATTACTACTAGCATTATTCCAAATTTTAGCTTTATTTTTAAAAGTGAAAATTCCTACAAATATTTTTAAAAATCCGTCACGAATAAGATAATTAATTGTGACCAAATATTGTTACTAAATAAAACCAACCCTACAATAATACGTTATTTGGAATAAACCAATAAAAAATATATTAAGCTCTAATTATTACGTTAGAAAGTCTATAATCGTAAAATTTACTTCAGGAGGGGACTATCCTTTTGCGCGTTACTTAGGCCTTCATTGCAGTAATTTTATATGTTTATTGCAAGATAATAATGTTTGTTATCGGTTAATTACTAATTTTATTAAAATCCATTATTTTTATTGTTTTGGAACCTTATCTAACAAACGTGGACTCGCAAATGAGAAGAGACAGAAAGAGAGTTGTGTATAATAAATAATCGGAGCGGTACAGTAAATATGAGTTTTGTTTTATAGAAACAATCGTCCAGTTTAGGATCTAACATTTCTTCATACAATAATTATAGATTAGTGTCCGAAACCGTACGATTTTTTTTATCACACAGGAAGTCTCGCGTGTCAAATTTATAAATGTATCCAATTTCATTAATGCACAGAAATTACTCAATTTTTTACATGTCTAGAATACAAGCGCTAGATTAATATTAGGAATATAAAGTACATTCTATAAGAGAAATGAACTTTAAATGCCTGATAAATGTCATTTCATAAATATTATGTGAAATTGTGCCAAACAATTTAGAAAATAGTAACAAATTGAATCTTAGATATAGACTATATTGTAAGTCTGTATCGACCATCGATAAACCTAACGCAAAGTTAAGGTTTGTCTGATGTCCAATAATACTTCCTTTATACAACCTTAGCACAGAGATTACAGAAACAAAACAATAATTCGAATAAAGAAATATTTCCACACACAGATTCTTTGATGCATAAAATACATCCATCTATAGATACATGATAAAATTGATGGGCGAGTAATGATTTTACGCCTCTCTCGAGCTGCGGTTTTGCTCTACAAATGCCACGGTAATAATATCTCTCGTAACACAATCCATGGAAATGAGAGATGGGGTAACATTATCATATGGTGAAATTGCTTTTCACTATCAAGGGATTATTGACTTGCTTTGTATTGTATATGTCTTGTTTTCTAGAAATTATCAACGTATATACTAAGCTAATTGTTTAGATTTAATGAATAAATGATAAGATATATATGACCTACTATGGCGTTCATTTTAATTATATTCATAAATGCAAAGTTTCTATACCTTTGCAGACATTATAGTCTTGTACAGTCTTAATCAAAACTAACTTTAAAAATACTTCATAAATTATAATAAAACAAAACAAACTTCATTAACGTGAAAAAAGAACTAACCATTCATAATTTGCTTTTGATGTTGACTGTACATTGAATGCATGTCGATATTATCTCATTGTACAATCTCAATTCAGCCTCGATTCAATAGACATTCCCCGTTATTGATTGATCGAGACTTCTGTGAGTGCAAATTGAATTAAAAGTAGTTTATTTTGTTTCACACACTTTCATTCCAATGCGTGTTTATTTTTTATTTATTGATTAATTATATTATTTTAAAACAATTTCGAGAATTAAAACATATTACAATGGGAGCTGACTCACGGGATTTTATAACTTCTATGCTATAGTGCGCTATTTCTGTCAATTGTATTTTGAGTTTACGTCATTATTTTTTCAATGTTGTCATTATTTTAAAAGAATGTTAGGCAGTCTACTGAACTAGGCGGTGGTATAAGTATTCCATCTGGCATAGCGGGGGTAACTACATAATTCTTCATGACAGTAAGAGACCAGAGACTGCCACTCGGCTATCATAACTTGAGGAGGTATAAAAGCCAAAAATTCGATTTATAACAGCATGTGTTAAATGTAGCTTAAATTAGGAGTTAGAGGACAAATTATAGAGATTCAATAAACCTAGTTGTTAAAAGCATAGACCAGTGATTCTCAACCTTTTTTTTTTGTTGCGGCACACTTTTAACAATTTCAAAATTTGACGGCACACAAAGAAAAAGATAGGTTTCAAAGTTTTCAAATCATATTATTTAAGAATATAAACATTATTATATATCTAAAATTTGGCGGCACACTTTTAGAATTTCGTGGCACACAAAAGTGCCGCGGCACAGTGGTTGAGAATCACTGGCATAGACTATCGAGAAACAAACACTAAACTGACCAAATGACAAACAGGCTTCCATTATAGTCTAGTTGGTTGTTTTAATATTTATTACTGTACCATTAAGTTCGACTTTTAATAAGAACAATTATGTTATTTGTAATTACTGATTTATTATAACTCGTTATTATTAGAAAATATATTAAATTTAGTGTTGCCAGTATAATATTGTTTAATATTTATGTCTATGATTTTAAAGTTAAACGTCATCCAGTCTGAATCATAAATAAATTAGTTTTAATTTAAATACATAATTGAATATTACAATGTATATGATTCCGTCTGCTTCAATTAATAATAAAAAACAAGATGTTAATAGCTGCAATGAAGATGTAACGGCGGAGGTTAAAACACATGACCCTCCAGTTGGCAGTTGGCAGCCACATATAAACAGTTCATAGGTGCATGTCAATCTTAAATATTTTATTAACATGATTGGCTTCAACGTGCATTCGAAAGTGATTTTTCAACTTAACATTATACCTACTATCTAAAAATCATTGGAGAGTTAATATTGTAAAAAACTTTTAATAATTTCTTTTCAGTTATTTAAAATAATCTACTTATATATTTATTCATCATTTACCTAAATTTACTATTTAAATTCATTTATTTACCATAAATATGGTTAGTAACATCGGTCTTAAAATAATGTTAGTAGTATATCATATTTTACATAATGTATATGGCATGCAAATAATTCTATACAATTAAATTTTACTATTATAGAGTCAATCTTAAATGCTAAATAATGTCAAAATAAATTTAAACCTACTAAATGTCATTTTTGTAGGTTTAGATTTGTTTATTCTACTTGGATAGATAGGATATTTCGTAAAAAAAGGACTCTATTACCACATTTTCTCTTCTTAATATAAAGTACTTAAAATATACATTTAAAAAATGTGTTCTCAAAATAAATGAAATACAATGTTCTGTATTTTTAATCTTTCTCAAATTACTTATTTAGAGTATTCTGAAGTACTATTTACCCTAACTTAATAATAAATGAAAATTCTCAGAATGAAAACAAAATAATCTCAAAAATGGAAACAATAAGTTAACATTGTTATACCTTTAGTAATTTCCTTAATCTGTATACTTTCATCTATGTCAGGCTTAAATGGAGGTAAATAGAAATATTGTCGTCATAACGGCCCCATAATTACGTGTCGGAGGTCTATGACCTAATCTGACTGGACGTTTGACTCTGTATTGAACGAAATTTTGTTTCAGAAAAAAAAAACTCCTAATAGTAATTTGTTGGAAATGCTTATTTTTTTTTGATGTAAATAATAATAACAAACGCAATAGTATGGGCGTCAAATACGAGGACAATGTGTAAAATACTCAAACCCGAAACAAAATGTTCAAACTAATTACTAATAAGATTCTAATTCGGCTTTGAAACGAGCCCGTAATCTGCGTAACTAATTAAAAAGCTAAACATTGTGTCTCAGAAGTCGTCGAATGTAAATCAATAGCCACAATTTCTACTGAAAATTTTTGATTAAATGTTGGATACATTTGGATTTATCCTTTGGTAGCACCCTAATTATTCATACATCTTTGAGGAAACGTGAAACCAAATTCTTCAGGATTAAATCGATTTATCCACACATCTGTTCAAGCGTTTCTTACTAACAAATTACTCATTTAAGATCCATTACGTTCTTCATTCAATGGCTAAGTACTTCCTCTAACTAATAACAATCAATGTAAATTAAAGTAATGTAGTTCTTTCATGAACATTACCGCATGCAGACGGTTAGTCAGACGGGGTGATTGACCTCAGTATTCGTGCCTAATATAGATATATCTAGACTTTCAGTACAAAATTGATGTTTGGGCATGTAACGACCGTCCAAGTCGCAATTTAGACTTTATTGTGTGTTAAAGCTAACCTATTTCCGTATTTCCCCTTATGATTATATACAAGTGAAAAATTGATTATATTACATCTATTTTACACATATTTTAAACATTAATACTTTCTTGATATGGAGTTTTAAGTCCATCCATTAAGAATATCAGAGTGTTACTTTTGCAAAACAAACAAAGGAATACAGGAAAACAATGTACGAAGAAACCTGTACGTTAACAGGCCCCTTTGTCCAACACAAACTGTAATGTTTAAAATTCACACATTTCACTCGTTCTTGCCACTTACTATATACTTACCAACCTATATAGCGTTATAACGACATATTCCTTTATTATCTGTTAGTGGCAGATATTAGTACAATCAGTCAAGATAATGGTCTATCAATAAAAAAAATTGAAATAAAAGTTAGTTTCGACCAAGAATCAAACACGGGACTTGTGTATAACATACTAACGCAATAACCAATGTGGAACAGATACCGTTTATATATCTCAATTTTAACGAAAAATAAGAGTAATAAGTTAAGATACATGTAAACGATAGCATTATATTAAAATAAAATAAACATCCATTTCTGTTAATCATAATTTTCTGTGAATGATAAAATATTTTACCATCAATCGAAAATAAGAACATGTATTATATTGATATCACGACAGAAAATGATAAAAATCCCGTTAATAAATGTTAGATTGTTTCAAATGAAAACAAACCTTGTTTCATGACGTGTAACTGAACTATAGCTTTAGGGCACTAGATAGACTTATTAGACATTACGCGAAATGTCTGTAATTCTGTTTTAAATCTAGGGTTGTCCAAAACCATCTTTAATCCACAAATATTAATAGTAAAAAATAGTTGACAACCCTCAATACCCTCTTACGACACAAACCAATGAATGGAGGTGGTAAACTCTATGCGATAGAAATTTCATTTGAAAGCGATTCAATAGCACTTAATGACTACACACAAAATTGGAACGGCGCCTAATAACATTAGAATTACTATGAAATGGATAATTAGATCGGCGAGCTTCTTCACATTATTATCGCCACGAAACCTCACAATAAAAGAAACGTACACTCCATCAACTATCAACAGGAACTAGAAAATGTAGTGTAATTTGTACCTCTAGCGGAGAATGTATAATTCTAACCAATTTAAGCTTTTTTTCTTCCTAAGGTTGTAAGATAGCGAGCGTGTAACTATGTGGATCTCGCAAGCCGGAGGCGTTCGCGATCAAAAGGTGAAGATTTACATGTACAGTCAATTATAAAATTACTACTTATATTCTCAATTCGAGTGAATACATTTCCGTATATATTTACCGACAATAAGACCTACTTTTATTTTTACCCTACAATAAATACAATCTACTCAAGATTGAAAAAGCAGTCAGATTTCGTTTGTCGATTTTCGGAATTAGGTTTAAAAGTGGTTTAATGAGACGAGTTTATTTAACTAATTTTGACGGTATACAAGTATATACCTTAAACTAAATATAGTAGAAGCTGTTGAAGAGAAAGCCTAAATAGTATTTTCATTACAATCATAAATTAAACATACAAATATGTGTATGTAACTCGAGCTCAGAATAAAAAGTCCCGGATGGGTTGGTCACGGCATTAAAATGTTTTTGATAGCATGTGTTGTTTAGCCCTTTTGTGTTGCCCTTTAAATATCCATTGGATTCATCCCATCTAATGGAGCGGCTACGAAAGTTTTACAAACACACAAACTGGTCATGCTGCGTTAGATGCGCTATTATTAAGATACTCATTTGTACAATTCCTCGATAGGTAGATACTTCCCTCTTTGTTACATATACGTTTTTAGAGCAAGACGGAGTTACGTTGTGATAGCACACTTTATATTTATACAAGTACCGTTTGTTTATCTTCAAACAATATAACAATAAATCCGTTCTTCAATAGGAACAAGAAAGGCATTATTGATGGTGTTCCATAAAATGTTAATTTTGTTAAAAACTCTTGTAATTTTAAATCATAAATAATGTTCAAGCTCGAGTTAAGTGAGGTTTTTCAAGCTAGACTGGTAGGCTGTCCCAATTGTGTCTTATCCTTAGCTTGTAAGTAAAGCAATTAACAAATTATCAATGATTGAGGCGAATGCGTCCGTGAAGAAAAATTAACAGCACTAGTCGATCAGATACTAAGCTAAAAACAATTTAGTGGTGGAGGACAAATAGTTTTAAAAACAGAACCTTATATTATTTAACCAGCCTAAACTGGAAAATGGTTCGATATACGTGAAGCTAAATTACTGTTAACTAAACATTAAAACTAACCTCGAGTATCCCGATAAGAATGTTGAGTGGTTTTTCCTTTTTTTGCATACCAGAATCCTAAGTAAAGGATAAAGACAGATATAGTTTTCCCTATTCATGCATATCATAGCGATTTGGTTTCAAAATCAGGAGCACGAGCTCAAAGCTGACATTGATTGATTTCACAGTTGCACCACCTTTTTTCATTTAACCGTTTCCACTGTTCGCTTTACACGTGTATCTTAAATATTGTGGTAAAGAAATTTAGGCCGAAGTCAGGTCACTAAAGGATTGTTGAAGAAACGTCCATTTAGATTTGTTAATAGATAAATTAATAAAAGTCAGAAAGTATTTTGACATTAATTGATTCAAATGTCCAATCAAAATGATTTTAATTCACAATCTTAATTAATCTAAAGTGACAAATAGTCATGTCGGAAGTCCGGCGACGTGCGTAATATTGATAGGTGACAGGTGGAATAACGAAATATACGACGAGGCTGGTTTTTCAATAAACACTAGTCACCACACAAAGGAGCTTAAAGTTAGTTTAAATCGCCAGTTTTATTTCACATCAGAGATACAATTATTAAATGTAATTTTAAATGAAGCTTTCTTTAATTAAGACGCAAATTAAACCAATTTGCATTGAGAGCTCTTAATATACGTAGTTAACTGTTTCTTAAAATTCTAGCCGTAAACATAAATATCTTGATCGTGTGTGTTCGTATTTAATTAAATTAGAAGTTTTATAAACTGTTTCCGTTTCAAAATGATGATATTTTCGTGTTGAATTCATGCGACGTTTTGATTGACGATATATTTTTAAAATTTCGAATTTAGAGAAGAGAACATTCTGGATGTTTTTTTTTTTCAAATATTCCTTGCCATATATAATTAAATTTCATTTATTTGTTTATTTTACTTATTAAAGCGTTATGTTTTACGGCCATTTAAACAGGCAACAATTAATAATACATTATGCTTTGTAAGTTGAGCCAAATAATTCATACAAAAAGAAAACTAAACCACACTAATAACGAATAGAGTGAGATCGAGACGAAGATCACTTGTCGGTCTGTCTGCACGTCATCACCTCTGACACTTAGACCTCAGCAAGCGTGGACGCGTGGGAACACGTCTCAATTAGATTACTAATAAAATAATCATATCCAATTAGAAACTAAACTTACAAGTTTCAATTAAATTTAATTAACAATTTTATGCGTTTATCTTTATTAATGTTATAAACAACCCACTCTTTCAGGAATAATACAATTAAAGATATCGCATGAATTACAACGTCACACTAAATATTTTGGTTATCATACACAATCCACCACCCAAAGCAGTATACATATTTAAAGAATTAACGATGATGTTCTGACAGTGATGTTACACGGAGGTTGCAATAAACGATTAAAAATAAACAAATTTCTTATAATACTAACGGATTCAATCAGCGCCAAAGGTTCAAGTTTAAAATGGTTTTCTACGCTCCGGGGTGGCATCGATAAATGTCCAGGAAGATCTACATTTACAACACTAACCGGATCCTCTGATTGGCTATTACATCGCTTTGCAATTAGAAAACATATCTATATATAAATGCTATAGAATGTAGCATCTTTGTAGATGGTCTTTTTAAATCTATTCATTCATACAAAAGCATACCAGGTTATAAGAAAAGGCCACTCCTTATTGAGAGTCGTAATATTTAAAACGAACATACCTGAAACAAAAATAAAATTTATTAATTAAATAATATTATACAATAATATTACATATTTATTTATTATATCTTATTACGTTAATTGCAAAAGAAGTAAGAAAAAATCTAACCAAATTCAATTGTCACGTTTTTCTTTATTATACAGAACTATATATTTCGAATGTATTCAATATTTAAATGTATAATAATCAAGAACGTCTGTAAGAACAAATAAATTAAAAGAACATACTAAAAAAACCACATTATTAAATTCAATTAAGAACCATGTCATATTCGCTATCTGTAAATTATCTCTAATGTTCATGAAGGCTCGTATAATAAACTCATTACATTGTTCCGGTCATCACTTGCGCTAAGTAATTTTGTCCGTCGAACTAGCAGAATTAACTCTTATTCATTAATATACTACAAGTAGAATAAATTATTAATTACAAAATAAAATATATATTGTATTACATTAAATGTAATATTTAAAATTAATTAAAAAATAAAGCATTAATAATTAAATAATTATTTTTAAACAAGCTCCTTCCATCATAACGCATAATTCATCGGCGCAAGCGCAAAGAACGGTACTGCACGATCGCGACGCGCTCTGAATCCGAAGACAGCAAAAAACCTCCAACACGAAACACTTGACGGTGTCGTTGAAAACCGAAAGTTTTTCACGAAAATCCGTTAACCCGTCAATTAATTTTGACCTGCTTTTAACTTATTTTAACAATAGCGAAATAGGTTTTAATTAACCTTTTAAATAATATATGAGGTTTTTAAATTTTCATACAAAGAATATTTACAACATGTAAAAAAACTTCGATTGCTATACCAAATATATATAAACAAAATTAATAACAGTAACTCAAAATACATGGTATAAATATACGCCGCTGTGACGATACGCTCGAATGAATTTTGTACGCCTGAATATAAATTACATTACGCACAAAACGATAACTACTAAACATTACGTAGATTCTTCTTTATATATTCAACAAACACAACATTCAGTTCATCAACACGTCAGATATGCACTATGGACAAAATTATTACTCTACGAGGACTAGGAATTCTCGTATACTTATTTCTAGTGTCCAATGTGGGTAACCCATTACTCTATAAACAAAAGCGGCTATAAATAAACTATCTATTGTTTCGTTTTGATACGTTTTTAAACATACAGTGGTACCTCGACATACGAGTTTAATTCGTTCCGTAACCTTGCTCGTATGTCAAAGCACCGTATGCTACTACGAATGTAGATCGGAGCGTATGTTGGGGTCGTGTGCAGCCGTGTAGAGTGCGATTCCTCGCATCTCAAAGCAAAATGTCGCTTGCTCGGCGGCTCGTATCTCAAAACACTCGTATATCGAGGTACCACTGTATTTAGTTCAATGGTGAATAATTACAACATTTTTCCTTAAACAAACAGCGTTATTATGATCTCCGTTATTTAGCAATAAATTCTCGGATATTGATGCAAAAACACCTATAATTACAGACTCATGATCACTCTAGACAAAAAATAAATAGCAGTATAAATTCTTTTTAACAAGAAAGTTGATAGCGCGAGATCGAAAAAAATATCATTTACAACTCAAGCGTAAAGAATCGTGAAGTAGCCACGGCTCATTTTAATATCTTAGTTATAAATATATCTGCATTATTTATTAATTAAACAAATTTTCTATTAAAACAATATAATTCAGTTCGGATATTAGGTAGTAAAATATTTGGTTATTTATTTTTTATTAAGAAAACTATAAAACGAAAATATAATTTGGGCCAAATGTGAAATGGTCAACAGGGAACAAACTCATTACAAAGACGGAAGCGTTAGGACTAACATCGATTATTCTGCTTCTAATTTTAATCGTAAACGGTAAACAGCTACGAAGCTATTTAATTACTGGAAACGCTCTGATAACAAAATCTTTTTCTATCCAATAAGGAAATAACTCGCTATAAATAATTTAGCTACAAAATATAGAAAAACATTTTTTATTAGCAACAAATAAAATATTTTTATTACGTTTTAATAGTAATGCAATAATAGTATAATAGGTTGGGGAAGTAGAAATCCATTAATTTTTCGGTAAAATTTATATATACTTTATTGAGAAAAATGTTTTTACCAGCTAACCTCTGGAAGATGAGAGATAAAAAACTACCAATGGCAAACATTATGTACAAGTCGCCAACTATCCTCAGAAGCAAAACAAATCTCATGCCATTAGCGCAGACGCAACTCGTTTCCAAGAAAAGCATAATAATTTGCAGAAGCATGTAACCGAAGCGTACAAATCGTTCCTCGACGCAAACCAGACATTCTGCCGACAAATCTAAGCCAGACTTCAATTACACACATAGCCATCATCACGATATGTCACACAGGGTAACAACACTAATGAGTGACATTGATTTTAAAAAATATATTCAAAATTTTGTCCATAAATATCAACGTCACATATTAATTTACGGAAATTTACAAAAAAAGTGATTTTATTTTGTGATTGTAATTCAGTAATTAACAAAAGCGTTCGAAAAATTAATAAACTATTATAATTGTGCTTACAAAGTAAAACAATACCAACAATATTAATGCAAATTAAACAGCTGGTTTATCAATAGCATCCATTACCCTATCATAAAACGTACGTGTCACATTTCCTATGTAGCGACACGCCAAACCACACGGATCTCTTTGATGTTGCCGCTTGCATATATAGACTGCAGTATGACGCTGCTTCAAGTGGTATGGTACAATTTTTTCCACTCCTATTAATAAGGTTATATGTCACTACATTTCCTTTTTACGTGATGGAATTTTCATCAGTCTTCATTTATTTGTGTCGGACACAAAGATTTCACTTTATAAAACTTTGTACAATAAACTTCAATGTATAAACGCGAACAATCTTTATAACTAATCTAAATTTAAATATAAGTATATATTGCTACAATTTATTTTAATTATAACAGTATAATATTTAAAATTTTCTTAATTAATCGTCACATTATTAACTGCATTTAAATATTTTTATCACTTTTTTTTTTCTAAAAATACGAAGCAGGCATTGCTTCCGTTCAAGTATTCTAGTTTCTGGTCATAAAATATGGTATAGGTAGTCTTAAAAGAAAATAAATAGGACAAACCATTTGAAATTGGTTTCCGTCTATGATCGTAAAGAAAATGTCTAAAAACGAAAATGTATATTTTCCAGCAATGTCAAAGAAATCATTCAATAAGTTTACAGTTGTTTTACAACATGAATGCTCATATCATGCAAAGGGTTCGGAGTTGGTTTATGAATATTTTTTCAGTGTTTTTCGTGATGACAAGAGCCTGGCACGACAACTGCGGCATAGAAACGATATAGTTTTATCAATATATCTGCTTAATAAATAATCAACATATGCGATATGCTTTCATGCATATCTCCATGTTCATATTGCAAATTATGTACTTAATTTTTATTTTATATTGATCACGATACACTTTTTGTCTACACTAAGTTACGATGGAAATTTGGTTTAAAATTAAAAGCAGTCGCAATGAAACGTATTACAAGTCAAAAGTAAAAATCGAGTCGGCCCATTGTCTGTCATTCAAATTAAACTCTGACATAACAACTTCAATTTCCTTCCACTTTTCCTTTCATTTTACATAATCTATTTTTTACTACTTTATCACTCACCGATGAACTTAATAAAACATAATAGTAACTCTAACCGTTGTGTAATCACAAAAGTACTTGGTTGGCCAAAGCTGGTCACGATTCTTTGTGAATTATTATTTAAACATTATAATTTCAATTTCTAATACATTTTTAACAATCTCTTTACTATTTTACATTCAATAAATCTTTTTAGACACGTTAATTTTATATAAATCTATATTTACACTATGCGTAGGTGTTATTAAAGATTTTATTATCTAATAAATATAAGAGGGGTAAACAAACTTGGAAATCCTATTCAATAAGATCCTTAATAAAAATTAAATAAAGTTAAATTATGCAAAAATTAATATCCAACTGTAACAATAGTATAAATTTCAATATATTAGAGAAAATGGTAGGTACAAAGTTAACTCCACGACGCGACTGGCGCGGCGAGAGAACCAATATTCAAGGACTGTGGCCTTATCACGAATTTAGCCTGGCTTTCGAATCGAGCTGTCACAAGTAAAACGGATCCGTTACCAATCGGGATCATGAATTTTTACTAACGACTAACGAGCACCAGCAATCTATCAAATGAACGAAAGATCGAGACGTTCGAAAATTAACAGAAAGTATCTAAAATATTGTAGTTCCAAATCCGCACGCGGTGGCGTATGGAAATTTTTCCATACCAATCGCTTGAAGCGAACTCGGCTCGGAAGCCAGACTAAAATTCGTGAAAAGCCCACAGATCTTTCAAATAATAAAACCATTGGTTTCCTTATAATCTTTTAAGAAAAGTGGTAACACGTGCTATTCGTTGTATAATGGTTTTCGTGCAGATTTATTTTCACATGTCTTCTCTAGTCTCTAGTATATACTCGTATATGTAGTAATTCTTATCGTCGGTCTGTTTGTAGGTGCTTCTAAGTAACTATATATCTAAATCGGGACGAATAATAGTTTTATTCTTTTGTTTCAATTATATATTAACTTTTCCCCATATATTTAATTTATTATTTTATACCTATATTTACTTTATATTGTAACAGAATATGTAGGTGCCGTATTTATTTAGTTAAATTTTATTATTATTGCTCTCCGTATATCACCGCTCACACTGACAAACGTTAGCTTGTAGATACCAATAGTATTAAGTTCGCCTGTATACCATTGTCCATTACTATGCAATAATACCTCTTTATTATTATGTATAAACATTTTTGTGAATACGTATTGTTTCTAATGAATTTTACATTACAGTAAAGTCTATCTAAAATTACATACATTCACTTCAATTCACAAATAACGTTGGAATGTAGCAGAAGCTTCGATAGTATCATTATTCATTTTAGTAACGAACTGCCTATGATTATCACGCAATTAGTCATTTTAGACGAAGTACAGCTAGTTCTAATGTGAAAGTTAAAGGGCCAAGTAAATATAATCACGTTACAAAGATATATTATTACGCCTACGTGTTTAATTTCTTAGTGTAGGTTGAAGAGAAAAGTTTAAATTAATTTCGTTAAAATTAATTACCCTTATCGATGTATAATCGATTATTAATCTTAAGAGTTTCCAAGTCATCAAAATGGATTATTTTATTATTTTTAGTACAGTTTTTAAGAGTAACTCGGATGTAGTCGGGAGTAATGCTCTGAAATCTGGACTGATATATCTCTCTGTAATAGTTGTCTCATGGACCACACATTAGCTCAACATCATCATGCGATCATATGCTGGGTCACTATAAAAAAACATATCGCAAGAAGTAAAACAACTTTTGTGCCTAATAAAACATATGTTTGTATAATTATTTAATTAAATAGTCAACCGCTTGTGATTAACAAACAAAGGCTTATCTTTGTGTTTAAATTAATAAGAAATCACGTAGTTTCTAACGGTTTTAATACTGCATAAAAATGAGTAAATATTGTTCAGTTTTTACGGCTTTTAACTATGAAGGAAATTGATAGCATAGCGGCATAACCGCTGCGCATGTTTACTTTAATAAAAAACGTAAAATAAATACCAATGTAACTAACATCTCTTTAGTTGGGGAAACACTAATATGTACGTACGATGGTCTAGTAGGAAAAAGTTCAGGTGACAATCTGTGCGACTCTGTCACGTGATTAGAAGTGGGGGATGTAAAAGCCAGCTAACACAATTCATTAACAACAATATCAATAGCGGGATTATAAAAAAAAACAAATATTTTCATTTAATAAACGCGTAATTAACTTTAAAGGCAAAATTAAAGAAAATAACCTATCGACCTATTGAAGAAGCTTTCACGTCAATTGACGAGCCGACAATAGAGAACAAAATTAGCCTTTTCATGCGAAAAAAAATAACACTCATCCTCAGACGAGTGAAAACATAGAGAGGCGTCTAAATAACATTAAGAGAGCTTATGAATATTCCAATTGCGGGCACTTAATATATACTTAACCGCGCGTACACTTTCAATTTCTTTGACAAGCCGATGACTCAATCAACTCTTATTCAGGGTAAAAGCAACTATGTCAGAAATTAATATTTTAATTTAATAAACCGCCATATGACCGCACTTTGTCTATTGTTGAGCTAAAATGCTCTGTGATGTATAAAAACTTGATAAGCCATCCAGGTTGACATGGTTATTGATTATATTCAAATAAACGCAGCAAAGCGACTAGATATCTTGGGATAACTATTAAAAATATATTAACTGCTGTTCGAATTTTGAATTGGGCATTTAAAAAAATCCGCAGTGTTTTGTTTATATTCTCATCTTTTGCACTAAATTTGGACGCAATAATTAATTACATTATTATAATTAATGAATAGTAATAAAGTGTATATGTAGTAATTAAAATAATTACTACGACTCTCGTTCACTTGAAAGGTGTAAGTAAGTCTCAGTTATAGACATACAAGTCCACAACGAACATCAGCGATTGTGCAAATCATCCATTACTTGATATAATTAGAAAATAAGAACAGCAGATTATAAACTGATATAATGAAACTGTACATTAATTAGCTGTCCAAATTATCTAGACTTCATAATCTTAGATTTGATAAAAATAAAGCTTTTAATTATTGAAAAGGATTCTTGGAAATCATCCTATACCTACTTTGATTGAGATCATCACTAAGATTATACTTCAATTAAACCCACTGTGCCTATCTGCGATACGACTGTCCTTTATTATTGAGAAATATAACATTTGCAAAAGTTCAACGCCGTAATTGCTTTTGTGGTGACATCTGAGGCTATTCGAGAGAAAATCGACTAATTTAAAAGAGTGACTTTTTTCTATGGTTACATCCATCACGATATTAATCAGCATAAAGTTTTTAAAAATAAATCGATACAAGCAATAATAACATTTTAAATAAATAATATATACAAATTGAATGTAAATTTTAAACAAATATTTATGCCAATAAAATAAATGTCAGATGTAAAAATGCGAATGAATGAAGGCGAAAGTGCGAGCCAGTAGACACCAAAATGCAAATGCCATACATATATTCATTAGTTAGTGTTGAACACTTCAAACATGATGACAGACAATATTTTACATTTCATAAATCTTATATTATGGTATTCGGATTATGCGAAGTAACAGTATGCGAAAATATAACCAAATTACATCTTTAAATACGTTCTAACTATGTATTTATGGAGATAACAACTAAATACTAAATACTCCCACTGTTTAAATAGTTTTGCGCGAACATTTTGCATCGAATAAACCTTATAGTTCTTATTTCACCATTTCTCTAGTACGACACTAATACTATATCTATTTATTTATCGCCTTAGTCGAGACGCCAAATAGCGTCAGGATATAATTAACAAAAATATTCATGATGCAGCCATGGACACACTTTCGTACATGTCGCCGCACTTCAGCTTAACATCAGCCAAAGTGCGATTCTTATACCAAGAAGCATCCTCATATTAATGGCAAAAAAATTAACACACAATATAGTAACAACAATAAGTACAAAACCATCTGCCACCTAACACAACAATGTTAGATTATAATTACAAAATACGTGTAAACTGGGTAATTGTATCAGAGCAGAATTGCAAATACCGTTGCTATATGGCTATCTTTGTCTAACACATAAGATAAGGCGAAGCAGAGAGCATTGAGATTCGCGATTGTATTGACTGCATACAATATCGGAGAAAGACTCATTGTCTCAGCTATTTCTAACGTTACATCCAACGTATAACCACAGATTTAGTTCGAATACCAAAATTATATTCCAGTAAGAAAAATTGTAGAAAATTCATATTCTTTTTTAATTAACCATTGAGTTTCCCCTTAATAAACAGATAAATCAGTATTATCTGTTATTACAATCTAACTCTCTTACTGAAAGATAGCAGCGTTCTTTCTTTTCTTCCACGCCTCATGATAAAATGGGTTGTCTCTCCACCTAAATAAGTGTGAAGTGTATTCTGCTATATTCATCTGGGTTCACCGCTATATCTACTACAGCCAGGCGGTAAATATTTTAGGGAATTGTTCCCACATCGATTTATTTTTTTATAGTAATCTCACTGCCTAATATTAAGATAGAATCTTATTTGTGCTATTATAAATCTTGATCAAATAATAACTTTCTCAAACATGCTTTTTAATAAGCCAAACCAGGACGTGCAATAGTTAAGCAAATTGAACTGTGTCTTCGCGTTGCACGACACGTCCGTGGTGTCACGGCATGGGAATCGTATGCTACCACATGCGATATAAGCTATAACCCGAACAAAACGAGCGTGAATATAGTGGGGTCCTTTCTAGAACTAAGACATAGAATCGAGTATTTTCATTTGAATACGAACTATGCTTAGTATCATACAAAAAATACAGTATTGATGTAAATCTACTTTTAATCTAATATTAGTTCCTTTGATATTTTTCTATCGCTAATGTAACTCGTAGGTAACTCAATGAAGAAGGTTAAAAATATAAAAACCGAATATATCAATGGATTTACATTAAACACATTTTCTAATCATGTGTTTTTTTCTAGCAGTTTTTATTTTTATACATGAATTTCATAAGAAAACCTCCCAACACGACTTTCATAAATTCTGAACGTGCACTACAAATGTTTCGTAGGGAAGGTGACGTAACGTGTGAAGATGGAAGGTGAAAGGAAGCTGCATGAAGGGATATATCTGATGTTGCCAAACCCTCACGATCGCCCAGTGTTTATGACATAGATATTTGTAGAGAATGCATTTGAGAGTCAGGTACTTCCACTATGTATTTATTAAATCTATATATATATTCCACAATTTAGTTTATTTTATTGTTTTTATTATGTATTATAATTATGAATGGGTAGAGCGGTTCTTCATTTATCACACTTCTTGTAACAAATTAATTCAATAAATGGCGCATTGTACTGTCAAATTGAAACTATTTTCAGTGTTGACAGTAATTGAAACTTTTTATGTCATTCATGCTATTTGATGCATGAATTTGATGTTCCAATTATTATTTTTTAATATTTCACTTTATACGTAGCTAAGCACGTACCGGACCGCTAGTTATTTATAGTTTACTTTATCAAGAAATAACAATTGCATGTTTCTTAACTATAATATGATATGGCAAAGTAACTGAAATAACCGAATATCCAACAGGTAGTTCTCAAAATGAATGGCATTCTATAAATTAATTAATAATACCTTTCAGTCGATTTCAATAAAAACTCAACCGTAAACGACAAATCTGTAAAGTAAGCTATATGAGTCCCTTTGCCTTTAATAAAATAAAAAATAATGGTACAGTAAATATTGCAAGATATTCTCTCCCCATAAGCAGTCATAAAAATACGACAGTTAAACTGTAAATAATATAAAAGCCCCAACACATCGTGTGAATGTTTAACTAACACATTTGTATGTAATTGTTAACTCTTAGTAGATATAAAAGTAACATAAATTTGTTTAATAAAATAAAACAAAATTAAGAGATAAACAAGTCATATAAAACATTTTTAATTACCTAAAATATGTTCGCATAGAATCTGAACAAATATTCTATTATTTTAATATCATAAAACTATGTATACATAAGTAGGTAGGTACATATATTTCTAAAATTTTTAAAAATGCCTTTTTGAAATTACAAAAAATATATATAAATAATAAATTTAACAAGTGCTTGTGTAAGATTCATTAGTTCGAGCGCTAAAAGAAAACTCATTTCAACGAGTAAATAGTTTACAAAATTAAAAAGGTTTATTTATAAACCAATCCGTGTAAGAATTCGAAACCCTCTCAGATACACTATTCCAAATATTTTGTTACCAAAAGTAACTACAAATTTAACACGAGGAGTCTTGTTTATTTTTATCCGCTCGACCCCAACGTTAACTTTTTAAAAATAACTTCGACATCTTGTCATTTTATAAAGAATTTATATTTCTTTGCCGGAGAGTGACATTAAATAAGAAAAATGGCAATAATGTTATTATATTAATTTACACTCCTTTGTTTAAACAACCCTTGTCAACGCACTCTAGCTCAGATAAAAGACAGAATGTGGTCACATCCCGAAGCACTATAATAAATATATATATATTACTATGCGTTACAAAAAGTGTCGCTAAACATGGGAAAGTAAATCCAATAAACCCGAGAACAACGCTCATAAGTTGTTCGATTTTCCAAACAAGCGATCAATTAATTCAATCGCTCTTGTTAATACAAGGCGTGTCACGTCTAAAGATAAGCGATTTTAATTAACTTTTCGTAATTTATAACTTTATTAGAGACGAACTAATAACCAGGAAATTGATTGCCAACTCGAGAGTCGACAACGAGGCAATCAGTAAAGCCGGGGTTTATACATTGTTTATCAATTTAATCGTATATAGACATGAATATATTTCCAAACAAATGTACCGAGATCCCTTTATGGCACATAAACTGAAAGAACCTGATAATGATGAAGGAAGCGGTGGTGAATGATATGTAACATTAAGTATATTTCCATCAGAATCATATGTAATTAAAATAAACGTGATGGAAAGTCGTATAATGTATTTTTTAAATTTAACTCAAGTAGTAGTAGTGATCAGAGAATATTAACACGTACCAGACCAGTCAAAATGACTGGTCTTGCAAGATCAAATTATTCCTTTTTACATTTTCTTTAATTCTTCTAATCTTCTTTAATTTATAACAGAAGAATTAGTTTTATGAATTTTATATTATTTTATATATATTTGTAACAAATATATACTTTTTTGGTTTTGGTAGAATAGGTATATTTAGCTGGTAAATCTAGTGTTAAAGAAAATACGGCGGGATAGTGAGAGCTATTTTTTAACTTGTATTATTACGGTTTGACTCATTGAAATACATTAGAAACAACTGCACTATTAACAAGTGATATCGAATATTTCTCGGATGTGGAGCGAGTGCAGTCAACTCCGAAGACGTGGCATGTGATAGACGATCAGATAGGATCTGCTGCAGCTGCATTTAATTGGACACGTTTGCCACGAATAGATTTGCTTTTTTCCTCAATGTTTGTGACAAGCGTGAGATAGTTATAAGGAGTAATTTCTAATAAATCCAGCTTCCATGTTTTAATACAAATTTAATACAATGTAATAAATACTTGTGACAACTGACATCATTTGCGAACATGACTTTAGATAAATCCAGTAGACCAATGTTTACGATTCAAACATATTGTAAACATTGCAGCTTTGTTTATTGCAT
Source organism: Tineola bisselliella (assembly GCA_028551675.1). NCBI lineage: Eukaryota > Metazoa > Arthropoda > Insecta > Lepidoptera > Tineidae > Tineola > Tineola bisselliella. The sequence goes on from JAPWLS010001724.1 coordinate 56,123, forward strand.
CTTCTCTGGTATATAATTTACTTAGATTTTGTAGTTAAGTTATGAATTTATGCGGCTTATTTTGATAGGCATATAGCAACCACTATATGACTATACATCTTTTAAATCGTCAGATTTAAAGTAATCAAAATAAAGCAGCATAAAATCTTTTAAATTAATTTCAAAGCTGTATAAATGGAACTGAGTAACTTTATCGTCTATACTAAAAAATCCACTACAAATTTTGACGAAAGTAATAGAATAAATACATGAACTTACAATAATTGTAGTAATTAATTCAAGTCGTGGCAATCAATTTGTTTTGATGTCGTCTGAAGAACTACTAAAACGAGTTTGAAAAATACATGGACAGAAGTCATGTTATTTGCTAATAAAATAGTGCGTAATTCAAATGAAACAGATGTCATTCATTATTAGAGAGTAGTTAACACTAGTTTGCTAATAAAATAGTGCGTAATTCAAATGAAACAGATGTTTAAGAGAGTAGATATACAAGAGAATTTGGAAAACATACAATACCCTAACCCTAGAGCTAGGATAGGATCTAGTATCGGGATAAAGAGGACAAAATGTATAACATCCAAATCCGAAATAATATCAGTTTTTTTCGTATGGTTAATTCATATCAATAAGTATTTCCTTCAATCGGAAATCGAACCCACGACCTTTGCGTATCAGACTGACTGAAACATTTCAGTGTGTTTTTATTTTATAGTAAATTATTAATTAAACCGCAAATTTGATACAAATAGACAAAACAGGAAATACAATGAGGAAACATGCAAATATGACATCATAGGAATGATAACAGAAACTACCTAAACACTAAAAGGAAATAAACAGCATGAACAAAACAAGAGCTGCAACTATTGTTCACAAAAAGCCATAATCATAGACATTGCATCAATGGTTTTCAATCCTATCAAATTCCGATACGGTTACTGCACTATTGCGTAACGAAAACTATGCAGGTCGCTTCAATATAATATCAATATTCTACAATGAAAACAACCGATATTTATCACATAAAAGTCCCACTGATGTTAACACTTGCCTAATAATCACCAACTATCACCAAGTACAAATTTCGATTTCATATTGATTCTTATTAAAACAACAAATTAGGGTCTATTAATAGTTCCAATGCAAAGTTCATTCACATTAATGACCAATGACCATGCGCGTGACCTACAGTTCGTACAATCGTCCGAGGTCGCCGATGTGTATGTAATGTATTGTTTATCAAAATTATTCAAAAAATACGACTAGGAGAATTTCACATGTGAGTTTCAATAGCAGAGAATCTTACAGCATTCGATAATAATCAAATAAGAACAAGAACTTAGGACAGATGCAAATCCAATTACTTCCCCTACAAACGTTCGTCGTCCTTATTGGACTCATATTGGCCAATCATTTAAAAATACTTTTGCATGTAAATTCTGCTCTTTTCATGCTTTCCATGTGGCAGAACTACCTCAACATACTTCTTATCACTCTGATCAATACAGCCTAACTGCATCATTTATCAAGCTTCTACTGTCAAGAAATAATATTAAAAGTACAATTGAATTGATGCTAATTTTGCATTTTTATTACGTAAATTATTAACTAAAATTCTTAGAAAAAAATATATTTATAAGATATAGAAGTTTCGAAGAACTAATTGACTAACTTGAAACTTAAATTCAAGCATATTTCAACGTACCGTTATATCATAAAAGTCTATTAGAACGTGTGCCGCCTTAATAAAAAACTTATTAATATTAAGTAGCGTATCCTGAATTATATTACGTTTTGAAATTCCCATGAGGACCACTGTTACCTAACTGTTTGAAAGTGCAACGTCGCTTTAGAAATGCAAACTGCATTTAGATTCACAACGAATACATCACGACTACACTTGAATATTCCTTTATGCAACCAAGGAGACTTAATAAGACAATTAGTTATTTAAATTATGCCTTCCTAAGTTTAAATTTAAAAAACAAAAACATCGAACATACGTCTCATCAAGCCGGCATATCGGAGACGATTATTAAATATACACTTATTATATTTATTTAAAATAGCAGTTTTCTTTGCTCTCTCTTTCTTCTATTAAGAATAAAGATATTCTACCCACAATCTCGTTATTAACAAGTCGTTTGAGTATACATCCATCTCTCCCAGACTCTTCCCAAATAAACTTTACAGCTGTCCCAAATAAAGCAATATGAATGTGTTGTTGATTCATACACAAAACCGCATAAAGAACAATAACTTTTGTTGCAGAACATTCTAGAAGCCAATATACAGACAACAGCTCAATTATCAAATGCTAAAAATCTGCGTTTACTCGGAAATTCGACTCAAACTTTTTCCTCTCTACGACCGCAACGCTGTTTATTATAATTAATTATTTACGTCTACCTTTTATATATGTTTATTTATAATTTAGATTATTTCAACAAAATCGCAATTGTTTTTTTCTCGCAAATGTTGAATCTTAAATATCATCTCCTGTTCCTGACAATAATTATTTCTTGAATTCTTTTGTTATTCTCATTATTCAAATTTTAGAATAGCTACCACAGCAACCAAATAATAGGGCCATGGTACAGCGATTTGGAATGTCATTGCCCGCATGCCACAGCGTATAGTATTAGTAAAATAATTAAACCATAGTACTAACATTTACTGACTATCATATTTCAAGTGCCAGTGTATGCAGATATCAAATGACTCTTTGCACTGTGATCTAGATTTTCTCAAACTGAAATGAAGTCAGTACACAATACACATTACACATATAGTCATAGTAATACATTTGTAGCGTATGTCACTTACAGATGCTCTCAATCCAGTATAGATGGAAACAATGTATGTAAGAAATAATTACATTTAATTTGACTAAAGCATTTAAGGTCGACATTTCTATTATAGTACAATTTATGATTGTATGAATTATTTGCATGCCATATACATTATGTAAAATATGAGATATTACTTACATTAATTTAAGACCTATGTTACTAACCATATTTATGGCAAATAATAGATTTTGAATTTGAACATTAAAAATACTTATTTTTAAAAAATATTATCCTCACCCCTGTCGCATGTCTGATGAAATTGCAAGATATCACGACTGGCTTAGACAGTTGACCAGAGGATAATTCAGAAGTGAATTGACAATTAACAATTGAAAATATTGACGAATAAAATTACTATTCAAATAATAATAATCAATTAGTTCGTGTTCAGGAATATCCTCAAGTACGAATAATCTCTATAAAACCTAGTCAATATATTTAATTAAATCGGCCGTTAACATAAATTTAATACTATGATTATAGCAACATAATTTTATTGTAGTTGACTATATGAATAAACAAACGAGACTAGAACGGAAAGGGAAGCATAAATTCTTGTTCAGCAATTAGGCTTCATCAGAGAAATTGTGTTAGATCCCTATTCATGTTTTTACTTCTACAAAACAGAACTTTCAATAGAATAATAAATAATATCAACACCACACCTAATAACAAATGAAAAAAAAAGTTTTTTTTTTAATTATGTGAATATAATTATTATTTTATTCAGATGTTACAAAAGATTTGGTTACGGTTTTCGCGGTTGTTTTTATAGTAAATCACGAGTCCGATCTATAAGCAGCTACCACAAGCTCCTTCGCAATATCCGGCTGATTCCGGGCAGGTAACTATCCCATACTTTAATAAACAAATATAATTCTTTAAAGGACACAAATAAAGAACCGCAGTAGTACAGATTGTTACAATATAGGAACCCACGCATTGCACCCATAGCATAACCCACTTATGGAGAAAGCATTAAACCCGTGTTGGCCGTTATTATTAATTATATACTATTGAAATTCAATTAGATTTATGTTTTAATCGACAATACGTTTGAATAGGTATCAATTGGAATCAATTTGTCATCCAATTTGAACGTTGTTTCTTTGAAAATTAAGGCTACTAATACAATATTTTTTATAAAATATAATTAATGCATGTCACATAAGTATTGTTTGAAATGTTATTAACATTTTTATTGCAAAATTAACCCTGTTAGGTGCTATAACCCTTACTGCATACAAATTATGTATATGTGTACTGTACAAATGAGCTGGGCTTTAGACCACCTAGGATTTGTCTTTTAAATATCAGTAAGTAATAAATATTACACAGTATCTACAGTATGATACGTTTCGTAACACATTAGTGTGGATAAAAAACAAGGATGCTCGCAATACATGGAATAATGATCGTGGGCGCCATACAGATAAAACAATAATTAAAGTAAATTAAATGTTATTAAATTAATTGAGTACTAACAGTAGTTGTCGTACTAATTGATTACTTCTCGCTCGTGCTTACTCACGTTTAGTGATGTACTTTCAGTAACAGATTAAATTATTCGAATTCTTACCTGAAAATAAAGAAATAAGTTCATTAGTAAATTTGAATTTAAAAATGGAACTCTAAAAACATAAATGGCATTGGATTCACTGCTCATCCAAAATTTTTGTATGTAGGTACACTAAATAATAATATTTTAAAAATATAATGTAATGTAAAATTTGTATAGTCATGGCTGGCGTCCCCAAAAAAGATATAAATTTCTATAAAACAAAGGTGTGGAATTTGATAGATGCCATAAATATGTTCATAAAATGAACCCAAAAGGTTATTATAGGTATTTATTTTAGCATACAATTAGCAATCCGCGTTATTTTCAAGAAAGTTTGAAACTTGATTTTGGTGAAATCAGCCATAAAGTACATTTCCTTGTTTTATCACCTTACAAAATGTTTATTTTAAGATACTTTTATAGACGATATAAATTAATGAAATTAATGTATAAAACATGTGTTAATGCTGCTTTACGTTGACTTCTTAATATTTCTTTAAGTTAAATAAACGTATAATGTCATATAAAAATATTTACTTTAAACTCTGGTAATGCTAGTAAAGTCTTAGTAGACTAAATAATTCCTAGAGATATTATTAGGAATTTAAAAAAATCATTGACCTAAAATTGCAACTGGAACGGTCAACTGTAAATCAAATCGAATTCAAATTTCGAATGCGCATAAACAATGGCCGCGTTCGCATTACTTCTGAACAATGAACGGAAGAAGAGCTATGTATACTTTCGTTGATTAATGTTAGATTTGAACGTGATTTAAAACTGATATTTGATATAAGATACTATCGAATTACTCACGTACCCAAACACTGCACTATCCATTAAGTGTTTACTTAGATTATATAAATTCTGTTTTCTAACAAAACAATCAATGTATAATGTTTAAATTATTTTGCTCATTTTATAGCGAGTTTTAAGAGTATCTAGATGCCTATCAAACGCAATATGTAACTGGCGCCTGTCGTTTCGGTTCTTAACAACACGCAGATTAAAGCCTTTCATGTTTCTAAAATACAAACGCAGCCAGCCGTGATTGAAATTATCAAGTATTACTGGATCAAATTACTTGAAAGATTTGTTCAAGATAAGCGAAGCATGGTTAGATTTATTTCTTTGATTGTATAACACTAGTGTTTATTGAAACAACTGTCATTCACTGTCATTTTGAGAATAAAAACAAATGAATTGACATTTATCCCATATAAAATATAATTTATTAATCAGTATTATAAATATTTCGATGATAGAATAGAATAGATGGTTCAAAATATATAAAATATCGTCGGAATTGACTAAACAATATCGTATTTATAATAAAGTTATTTATCACTATTATTTATTTTTACTAATATTTATATATATTTATGAAAACAACATACAACAGACGTACAATAAATAATTTGAATTTAAATTTAAAAAAAAAGGTTATTTTATTATATTGAGCAAGCTGTTATTGTAAACAGCTCTCCACCAAACCAATTACATTGTATTGTGTTAATCAACAACAGTAATCATTAAATAAGACAATTAAAACAAGTACATCAATCACAATCGCTTCTTTACACATCATTTCGATTCTTAGAAGAAAATAACTGTCGAAATTAGTTCAAATATAATACACTCATTGTAACGTGCGACCTTCGACAACTTTAGTCTTTGCGCAATCACTTATCACTTTATTTATCCAGAGGAAAGAGGGGATAAATTACAATAAAAATCTGGTCTAATTCCAATAACTTCAATAGTTAATTGTTGTAATGTTTTGTTACACATATATATTAACAAAACAATTATTATACATTTATTCGTTTATAATATTTAACATGACAAACAAAAGATAACGGAGCGAAATTCTCAGACGAAAGCGGAATTAATTCTAGTATCTAAGTCGCGTTTCTTAGAACACAAAAAAGGGGTTATAATACATTTTGTTTTGTGAAGAGATTTCTAAACGTTATGAGATTTGAAAGCAACTAACACATGCTTGTTAAAGGCCCATTAATCAGTCAAGAATAACATTTGTAAAAGATTTTTTAATTATATAGGCGCTTGTTTTCTATTATTACGCGAATGATAATGCATTTCTTACGAGATTGATGTTATGTGAGGTATATTTTTTCATTATGTATTTATGTACATTGTTAAATATACATTTCGTGATGTGTTTTTTAATTTTAAATGACGAAGAAAAAGTTCGACGTCGAACTTTGTTTGAAAAATAGCGCCGACTGTAACATAACTAAATTATGGGCCAGAGATTCCCAACCATTTCCAAACCATGAACTTTCTACACGAAAAAAAAACATATATCATTCATGTTTTTTTCCTTTCCACATTTATTTCTCTTAACTATTGTTAAATTGTTTGTTTATACTTTCACTAATCATTAATTTTTATTTTTTTACTTATATCTAAAAAAACTATAGTAATCGAACAATATTAATTCATAACACAAAGCAAAATTAAATACTACAATCATGGCACGCATACAAATCGCTAAATCAATAGTTTTATCCGCGAGCGGCTCCATTCAAAATGCACCGTGAATGGTGCAATAAAATGCAAATTGCAGGGCGTATGCGTCGACACCAGCCGCCCTGTAGTGTTAACCAAAACAACCATTGTTTACGCTTAAATCACAATACACCTACGAGCACTGTGCATGCTGTGCTTATTATAACAATTAGGAATTGGGTGAAAGCAATTATTTATTTTTATTAATAAAATATATGTTCATATAGTAATATGGCTCAAGAGCATATGATTGTCGGAAAGAGAAATGGCTGCAGGTGTTTGAAGGTGAGCATGTCTCGGTGCCATCAAAACAGATGATAAATAAATATAAAGATTAATCCATTTCTAATTGGAGGACTCGGAGTGATTGTTGATTATAATAATCAAATCTACACACCCCTATCCCTACTAATATTATAAATGTGAATGTGAGTTTGTTTGTTACGTTTTCAGGCAACAACTACTTAACCGATCATCATTAAACTTTGTACACATATTTTTCGAGGTACTAGAAGTAACGTAGGATACTTTTTATTTTAAAAAAAATTACTATAGTTTCCAACTGACTATAGTTTCAGCTGTTTGGAATCATATTGATTCCAATTTCCATTGAAATGATCTCTGATACTTATTTAATGACTTAAATGCGGGCGAAGCCGCGGGTAAAAGCTAGTATTGTATATATTTAATTCTACTCCAGAAATAGGCACAACCGGTAATGTTATTAAACATAATATATTAATAATAATACTCATGTGGTCATATAAAATCACAAACCTACGCAAAACCATCAACTAAGAGGCATACCAAAAGGAAATTACATCCAATGGCTGTCTATAAATGAATTTAATACTAAAATCACGTTTAATTTTACCGCAAATTGCATACTATTACACTATACCCTCACTGCATTCTCTCGACCACAACGCCCACTACATTTACGTGATGACAAATACACACGTATTTCATGAATAATTATTGACGAATGATCCAAATTGACTCTATACCCAACTATATTTAAACCATGGGACGACAATTTTTTTTTTCACTTTAACGATAGCCTAGCATATGACCATACTCCGCCTGATGTTAAGCTAGAGTGCGGTCCATGAGCATAGACAACTATTACCACAGACGGATGTCCGCGTGCAACAGTCGACTCCACTGTGCCGGCTTAAGGAGACGAATGTGCTCTGTCCAAATTGACAGGGCACACTCCTCTCGTTATCCCGGCTACTTCCAAGCTGATCCCGAAACGCTCACTTCACGTGTGTTATTAAATTATTGACTAATAAACATCATACACACTCTTTGTAATAATGTACATAATAGTAATAATAATAAACAAATACAAACAAATGAATACACAAAATTACTAATAACTACTTAAGTTAAGTAAATACGGAATAACTGGATGAAACAATAAAAATGTTAATATGACATAGTTTCTCTATTGACAGGCGCCTTCGTTCCGGCGTTCGCGTCTATTTTCATAATTTAGAATCTAGCAGCCGTAATGAGAGCATGTGAGAAAGTAGTAATAAACCGTGTGCGGTGTGCACGCGCACTGTATTTATATAATTGAACGACAACCTTTCATATATCATTAAAACAACTTTATAATGCTGCGGTTCTGTCGCTGAGAAATATGTAATTGAATTTACGACATTTTGTTTTTGAATTACAATAAATCACCGGGAGTTTTTAACTTATTACTACTTAGACTTGTTACTAAGTAGACATTGCACATTTCAACGAGTTTTGACGAGTTTCTTGTGATATTCTTCTCGCCATACGCCTTTCCGAAGTCACGGTAGAGTCTAACGATGAGCAAGTGCACGTCTTTAACCCTAGAGTGCTCGCGCTATGAGCATTTTGCCGCCCGCGGCGAAAAAATCGTATTATTTTATACACGATGCATTTGTCAAGGTCAAGCGTCCCAGTAGCTGCCCCCCAGCATCTTAGCTCCTAGTTTTAGAAATTAGAAGAAATTTAGTGCGCGGGTTCCCGCAGGAGGAAGCGATTATTATCAGTGTGTCGCGTTTGGCGGCAAATTGCTCACTGCGCGACTACTCACGTAAGTAAAATTCGTTTGACTGATTTTTTAGTGTAGTTGAAATATTATTAGTTTTCGTTGTTTAAATTGTTGTTTTGATGTAAATATCGTAATAGCATTCATATTTATTATGTTTTTATTCATTTTGGGCGATTTTTCTTTAGTTCGATCTTCCTTTTGTTTAGTAAACTAATATTTTCTTTTGGTAAGCAAAATGAACAAGAAAGACTCGAGATAATAATTTCGCGGTTACAAGAAGAGAAGGATTTTGAAGAAGCTTGTTAACTTTACACGATGATAACAAGATCGATGAAACTACCGGAGCTGCTGAGGAACCAAAAATCATAACATATTATAGTGGGACTAAAGGCGGAGTTGATGTAGTCGATCAAATGAAAGAAGACTATTCTGTGGGTGGGATGACTCGCAGATGGCCGATGAGATTATTTTTCTCAATCCTGAACATTGCCGGTATAAATAGTCAAATAATATACACAGAAAATACCACCTTTTATTGCGACGAATTTTTTTGAAAGAAATAGCTCTGACTTTAACTAGACCACATATAATTAGAAGATCCGAAGTAAATACTTTGCAGAAACAGCTGGGAAACCAAATCGCCCGATTTGTGCCACCGGAATAACAAAATACATCCTTGGGTAGAGAAGGTATATGTGCAGTATGTCCATCCAAAAGAAATAGAAGGACTAAAAAAGGGTGCAATAGATGCGCAAAGTTACTGTGCAACGAACATTGTATGTTCATGTATCAGGGCTGTTTTGCTGAAGTACATATCCTAGATACTGAAAACGTTTAATTTTTTTATTAAACCTTATTTTTTCATTTTTTTATAAGGTAAAGATATTGTTAAAATTCCAAAAAATTACCTAAGATATCCCAAAGCATTTTTTTTCATAAATACTAAATACAAAACTTTAATAAATGTTATTTTCTGAAAGTTTATGTTTTATTCTCTCATTTTAAAAATGTTGTAATTTTTTAAAAATACAATTTAGCAAAAAAAAATATGATTGAGTATGGGCGGCAAAATGCTCACCGCGCGATCACTCACGTTGCATAAAAAGGCGCGACTACTCTAGGGTTAATGCCTATGCTAATAAACGATTTTCATTCATTCGTTCAATATACTACTCGTGTAACTCGATATAACATACACAACACTTTTATTCGTTTAATTATATAAGATAGAGAAATTCATTCAAATGAACGTAGATTAAGCTAGTAATTAATGTAGATCTTAGCGCCTAATCTCTCACGGCAGTTGGCGAACGTCCGTCATACAATCATACATGCAATCTGCCTAAGTATTGATTATATTAGTTGTATATAATCTTAATTCATTAAGCACACGTTAATATAGTATATAATTATATATAACTATATATAATTTGTTCCATAATATGACAAAACTGTGGTTTATTTTGACATTTAGTTTGCGTTTCAAAAACTGTGCAAAATAATAATAAAATAATTAGGGTAAACAAAAAAATATATACCTATATTAAAGATTAAGAACAAACATAATATTATTATTACCAGTAAATTACACGCAATCTTAATACAATAATAATTACTGGACATAATATATAATTAAGGTTATGAGAAGATGAATAACAAAACCTTTTTTGTCAGCACGTCGTTAGTTCAAAGAATGAAGATCGGGCAAGTTAATAATGTTATTATCTTGTTAAAATCATCTGTAGTCAAATAATATACTTAATTCTACAGTTTCTTCTATGACAGTGAACAGTATAGTGCTGTATTCCAGTAATCAACACAGCAAAGACAAATCCTGCTTGAAACTTATGACGTAAAACCGCTCTTTAGCTTGTTGAACGACCATAGAAAAGACTAGACAAAATAAATGCTAATATTGCATTATCTTTCCATAACGTAGAAAATAATCATAATAATGGCCCCTGTGATTGGACAAAAAACTCGATCCCATAATTTACTCGTAAGGTTTATTTATTAACATATTATAAGTACGATGTTTGTGTCTGTGCTTCATAGTTTGGGGCAAAGGTATTGTACGTTTAAAATCAGTTATAACTGCTGAAATCGCTCAATTGGAAACATGTCAGTAACGAAATATTTCGTTGAATAGTTGCGTTAATACTCGAATAATAGGGACATAAAACACAATAAGAAATGCCAAACAATTTCGTAAAAGGAAGTAAAGCTTTAAATTGACCAATTTTACAATTGCGACCAATTATAGAACTCGTTATTGTAATTCGAACCAAACACGTGTCCAAACAAATTATATTGATTGTTGTGTAACTTTTAATTTAACAAAACTGTTATTATCTACTTGACTTTAACACTGCAATTATAGACTTGACTTGGAAATTGAGAATTGAGCTACTGTTTCTGAGTGGCTAGAAACATGTTTCGCAATATTATTTAAAAAGCCTTCAAAAAGTACTAGTGCCATTAAGGGCCGGTGACTCAATTCCGACTTAAGTCCATGGTAAACTACGCTCGCCTTATGTGTAATTTGTGAGTTAACATTTGAATTGCGTTAAGGGCTTTAAATAACAGATGGATATTTTAACTTCTTGTTCTTTGCAAAGATTATCGTTGATGAAACCAAGCTCCAATCTTAATCTTAATCTAATAATAAAACAGAGTGCACTGTAATAAAATGTAATTAGATCTGTAGACATACATATCCACTTTCATTTCCCATGAAAAACAACAAAACGTGTCCAAAACTCTATCGTGTTTACTTTTGTTTGTTAGCGAGCATTAATCTAACTGTCGTTTTGATGAACGTGACAGATACAACCATAAGTCAGCAGTATAATACAAAGCTGCCACTATCTCTCGGCAGACCATCATTTTTACTACTATTCCACATTTGTACAAAAAATTCGACCCATTTGGAGCGAATATCAAATTCTAGCATGACAACTGTCGTGTACTGTTGAATTTGATGCTGACTGTACGTACGTGTTATACGTGTGTTATGAGTGACTTCAAAAGCTCTACAAGTATTTATCTAAAAATAATAGTTTAAATAATAAATTTTGTGTATCATTAACAGACAAAACTCGTCCCTAATGGGTCGAAAATACCAGACGTATAAGTACTAAGCTCCATTTTCGTGCGCTCTTGCACCTGTGAATTTAGACGTCGCACGCGCCGGTCACGACTGCGCTTCGAGCCCGTTAGCGAAGCGTCTCTAAATCATTCCCAACACTACTACTTAGTATATGAGAGAGAAGTATACAACTTTTATTACTTTTTACAGAGCAGACACTCTTTAGGACAATTGAAGCACTAAAATAATTTTTTTTAAAAATCTATTAATATCAAAAAATTTAAAAAATCATAAACATTTATTAACCATTATGAATGGGAACTTCATGAAAAATACCCTCTTTTCTACATTTTATCTCAAATTTTTTACCTTAAATCTATTTTTTATATAATTATACCTACGGAATATTCTTTTCCAATCTTAAAAAATCTTTATAATAATATCTCAATTTATATGCGTATATGTATACTGTATTTTCTGTGTTACTATATGTAGTATATGTGTGTAGATATGTATGTTATTGATATAGTATAATGTAGAATAAATAAATAAGTAAATCTCCATACGTTTAGTTCAGCAAATATGTTCGTCCAACTCCTATACTATAAGGTGCACTACCACGTAAATACCAACGCCCTTTGGTATTTATTTGTTTTGTCATTCTAAGAATAATTACAGCTGATTGCAAAGAGCCTTAAATGACAGAAGATACTAATCTGCGCTGAATCCCATGACATTTCCCGCAATATAATTTAAATGTATTCAATCTAAAAGTCATAGGATAATCAGAAGTACATGATTCTGCTTTATTACGCTTTATAAATACTGATAAGCAATTAAAACGGAACACGTTTAACAGTAATTGAATACAAGCTTAATCTTCGCAAGTCATTTACGGGAATATATTACATTATTGTTACTATAAAATATTTACGCATTGATTTAAATCTCAATATACAACGGGAGAGTAGCTAAGTGACGCGCATGACTGCTTTTTTCAGTCTAAACCAGATGATACAGAATGATGCCTATTATTTTAAAATGAATAGATAACTAAAGGAAACCTTGTGCCTTCTCGTATTGCTAAACAATCCCAATTCAAATGAGCTAAATAGAAAAGCAAATAACAATTAATTATAAGGATTTTTAAATAAAGCAAATACTAGTATTATTAGAAAACAAAACACTAAAAAATGCAGCTAAAAGGAAAGATAAATATACCTGATTCTTGTCGGTGTCCGGCAATTTGTAGCATTTGCTGTAACAATGGCTCATTATACTAAAAGCTCTACATGTAACAAGACAAACGTGTACGCTCGCCACAATATTAAATTTACCGAACCAATTAGCTTATTTAATAACGGTGAAAATTATACCGCCCAATAAAAGTATCTTTTATAGTTAATTTTAGCAAAAATTAACCGGAATAATGAATGTGAACCGTTACAGTTCGCACATTCATTTGTCCCATTTTAAGGCAATGTTGATGTTCTAAATAAAAAATAACCCAATAAAACTTTTTATTTACTAGCTCATTATTTAAAACCTAGATGATACGGATCCATGTTATTGAAGGAACTCGCAAAATAATTGTTTTATATTTGTCCATATTATACTGGTAAACGATGAAAACCGGTGTCAACATTACAACACGCCTCAAGAAATATTTAAGATTTTTTAAACACGACAACTTTTATAAATATTATTAAAGTAAACATTAATTCTTTTGTTTAATGTTTAAACGATTCAATATCACCTTTTATGTCGTTTATGTAAAAAGAAATTCGTATTATAACTTTGAAATATTTACAAAACAAAAAGCTAGTTTCATAACTAGGTAGGTTTGATGATTCTATTAACCCTAGAAAAGGCACGGCTGGTAAATGCACAAATTATAGTCGCAGCAGTCTAACGGACCTACGATCAACGCTTGACGAGCGACACGTATAAAAACCCTCTCATACAACTATGTATGTATAACGGAACGTCGCGCTTCACCCACCGCAAACATCACCCTTGCGTTCACAATATCATACAGTAACATCAAATTAATTGCGGTTTTAAATGACACATCTTATAGAAGTAAAGTATGTAAATTTGCGGGCTAATATAGAAAAATCTAGAAATATTTTATTAATTATTTGAAGCCCTTTTTTATAAGTACAACGATAAAAAATGTTTGCTTAAACTTACATTGTCACTCGGACTGTTACGGGATGATATGGACTCGATAAAAACCATCGTGTTCCAATTCCTCTTGTTTCAAGTTCAGTTCACATAAAAATCCTTTAAAATATTTATCACAACTACGCCACTAAATCAAAAGTGTACACCAATAGAATCTCGTTAAAACGCTTTCTAATTGTCCATAGATAGTTAATGGTTAATGGGAAAGGAAGTGCATTAAAATGTGACATTAACATTTAATAAAGTTATAAATGTTTTATGAATGCAATATTCAGAATGTAAAATCGCTAATGAACTTGTATATTGAGGAAACGGGTCTTAAGTAAGAATGTAAAGCAAATGTTAACCTATGAATCTTTAAAAGGAAATTGGAAATAGTAGACATTACTGCCTCTGCGTTTGGGGAAAGTACTAAAATATATTTTAACAATGCGATTTGTCATATTCGTGACATTCTTGCTCGTACAATCACGAAATAATAATTTCGGTAGCATCAGCTATCTCTAACTGCTGCTCCTAATTCTGCAAAAGCACGCAATCATATAACCTTGATATTTTTATAACGGATATATTTTAATGTATAAAAATACACGCGAATAATTCGACATTAAAATTAGATAAGTAGAGGCGCAAAAAAGATATTATTAAGAAATAAAAATATTTATTTTACCGTTAGTACAGTTAAAGATTGTAAAATAACAAAGATAGAATCAAGTAAAGCAGTATTTTCTCTGAACGGTATTGCAAAACAATAAAATTTAAAAAAAAGTTAAATGGAGCCAAATTACCTCGTCACGATGAAACCTAGGTACACTGACCGACCTAATATTGCCGTATGATTCGGAGTGATGAACAAACAGTCTTTCTACAATTTTAAAAATAATACTTAATCTTATTAAATTTAATCCGCTGCACAATCAAAATTAATCGAATTAGAAAGCAGTCAGTCAAATTGACGAATGATCAATACTTAATTTTTTTTTCTTGTCATCATAAAATCGAAGGTAAATCGTACATCAATTAGTTTTTTGCTTTCGACAAATGTATCGTGTAACGATTCGATGTCGTACTCGCAGAATCGATGTTGCAATTTTTTTGCAACAAATCGATTATCAATCTAAGTAGTCGGTTAGACGGCTCAATCGAGTTTTTGTACCGTTTATAAACATGGACTTCGATCGAGATCAACGTGACTGAAAATGCATCAGGAAGGACTGTAAAATGTAGTGAATTACACTGAGTTATTTTACTAAAGAACACGAATCGTGACTCGAACTTTTTTTTAAATTTACTCGTTTTTTATATCTACAGGTAGAAAGTTTTTAAAAACACTTTTCCATTTAACAGTCTGTTATAATTATTATTTGAATTCCAATACTTTTTTTGAACAAATAATTTTTTAATATTATTCATAAAAATATAATCCTAGTGCAAAAATATGAATTGAGAATACTTTGACAGCCCTATATTTAACATGTAAATATTTTGATATTTTAAAATTTACATCTTTATACGCACTGTCATTATAAAGTCCAAGATAAAAGCCAAAGTAGGTTTCTAAAATATTATAAACTGTTTTTATGCTCGAGTCAAAATTACGAACAGTGGGTCTTAAAGGATTAACTTAGAAATACCAAAAGTGGTGGCTAATATTAAAGGAATGCACTTAAATTGTTTTATCAAGTAGGTATATCTTTATTACCAGAGGTATCTGTTTACATAGTTTTTAAGGTCTGACCACCATAAAGGCGTATATTTTTTCTAAGCACTCAAAAGACACTTAGTAGCACTTAGTGGTATACTTATTTGTGAGTATATTTGGACAGCACGGGAGGTGTGAAAGTTGTTATCCAAAAACCGTATTTTACAAGATTGATTGATTGTTTACAATTTACTTCAAAGTTGAACTGCATTGGCATGGTGTCGCGCGACATTTTTTTAGTTTATAATTAATATCTACATTTTAAACATTTTAATCTCTGAATTTCTTAACTGCGTATTTTTATAGAATTTAAGCTACAAAAATAAAAACTAGGATTACGTTCTTTTCTTAGAATAGAGAAGTTAAAAAGTATAACTTATCATAGGATATGTTATATTTAGGGGTTTATATGACCGCACTCTACCATAGAAGGAAATCTGAGAATACAGCACGTGTTCCTCACTGAACATGAAGAATCCCACGTAGAATGATGGAAAGTCCGTTCACAATTTAGAGAATAAAGACGAAAGAGAGGTATGCATAATAAACATACAATAAAAGCGAATAAATGTTCAAAGTTAAAGGTCGACAGAGGCGTCGTCGTTCTGTCTGTCTGCCAGCTGTTTTAATCGGTGGTTTCCTGGCCATATGCTAATGTGGACGAACAGCACGCGACTCGACGGTTTAAGTTCGATGCTTGGGGTTGTAAGGTATATTTATAGGTCAAATCGCACAGTAACGACTCGACCTCCAAATAAAACTGAGATTGCGTTCCTTGATACCAATTTCATAGTTTTACACGCATTTCTATGTAAACGTGCATATAAAGTAGGCGAATTATTTACATACTTTTATCCTGGATTAACATTAAATTAACCTGATTTTTTATTCGCATAAAATGTCTTATATTTTTTTTAATATAATTTTTTAAACAATTATTTCTGTAAGCCTTTTTAACTACATAAATAATACAAATTACATAAAAATGTGTTTATTTAATTATTTTAATACGACGACTGTAAAGTTTTTAAAATATAGGATTAGAATGAAACAAACACATAATAACTTTTAAATCTAATTATAAAAATAATTGCATATAAATAGATATTTTTTTTACTTTTGTGTGCCACGAAATTTTAGATATAAATAATGTTAATATTATTATAAATAATTTAAAAAATTTTAAACTTATATTTTTCTTCGTGTGCCGCCAAATTTTGAAATCGTTAAAAGTGTGCCACAGCAACAAAAAAAAGGTTGAGAATCACTGTTCTAACTCATCTGAACCACGTTGTCGTAACTCATTCAAACATTAATTGGGGGAAGTAAATTGTTCAATTTCTTCAGAACGTGACTGTTTCTAATAAAACAAATGAACGCTGGTGACTTCCGCGTTTATTAGATTCGGTGAGAGGTTAACCCGGTATTAATTTAATAATAAGGCCGTCTAAATTAAACTTATAATTATTTCTGTGTTACTTTTTAATTATAGTTGTGATGGAGAATATAAAAGAATGCCTGCTCTAAACTTATAACCGAATCGATTGGGATTAATTTGAAAAAAAAATTGAACCAAAAAACCAAATAAAATGGGCATACCTTAACAGCTGTTCTCAAGTAACAAAACTAGATATTTAATTTAATACTTTTTTCCAATATTATAATAACAATAATTTAAAAGTTGTAAGATATAAATTGTCAATTGACGCGTATAATATAATTTGTAGAGATTCATCTGCGTCATGCGTCAAAAGCTGCGTGAAATATTAAAATTAATTATTATCTTTTTTATTAGAATTTATATAAAATTAAAATATCTATATGTGCGTAATTTAGATTATATTATATTTTTTATTCTCTGAAATTTTATCTTAAAATAATATTTAAAAAACTATTTTTAAGCTCAATTAAATTATTTCAGAATTACAATTATTTTCCTTTTGGGTAAGTGTTTATTATTTTAAACATGAGAGTTGTTACTGAAACCCAATCATTATTATTTCATCCCTGACCTTTCCAAACTAGGATGGCCTGAAAACTTCCCCAGCATCCCTTAATTTGATAAAGATGGACCTACCTGTTTTTGCCATGACCGATTTTGTAAAGCTCGACGTGCTTGAATTGAGCGTAGGTTGCCATTTTACTTTTCTTTTTCAATAACACCGAAGTTAACACAAAAGCGTACACTGCCGCGATACCGGTGCAGAGAGGAGTAGTTAAAAACGTGCGTCTGTAAGCGTGGCCGACAGCTGACTGAACTCGAGACAGCGCAAACCCTGGTTTAAGTCAATGCGGACGGTCACCCTCCGCCCGCGCGTGAAAAGCGAACAGCGCGTGCGCGCTGCTTCCGCACCATTTTTTTTTCTCTTTTCTCTGGCTTCAGTCACCTGGTAACCATTCCAACACCGACGGATCGGGTATTTTGATCCCGACAGATGTTTATCGTTTTTTTTATATCTTTAAGACGAAACTTTGATATAAATTATCGTTAAAGTAAACAGACACTAACTTTAGTTGAACTCGTTTGAATATAAAAGCATACATGTATGGTTGTTAACTTTTGTAACATAACATAATTTGGTAACACTGAGGCAAGACGATACGTCACAATTGCTGGAGGTCCTGTCAACGAGGAATGTTCACAATGTGTAGTTGCTGTTTTGTTTTCTATCAAATTGTATTATAATAAAATCAATCGTAAACATGGGCAGGAAGCGCACACAAATATTCATTAAGAAACACTCTCAATTCAAGATATAACACGTAATCTATTTCGTAATATTTTGCAAAGATAATTTGGCAATGTTAATTGTTTTCAGGTAAAGGAAATGAAATCTATTGAAAATCACGTCATGGCTGTTCGACATAATAATTTGTGAAATAAATATTACTAATTCACTTACAGGAAGATAAACCTGCACTGACATACTCTTATAAACATTTATATATCAGTGCAACCAATATATCAGATTTACAATAACTCGTCATCTCCGCATATGTCATCACTCACCCATTAAAAGTTTATTTCAAGAATCCGTTACAATATCTTTGTAATGCACTTTACAAATGCAATTCTAATTTTAGATAAATAAATTTTAAGTTATATAAACTAGAGATTCTACGTCAAAGAAAATATAATTCAAATAAAACCAACATCAAAACTATTTATTTTTAGCCTTCTAATAAAATTCCATAACACTATAAATAAATAAATGAAATAACAGCCTTCTCATTATAATGGAAAAAAAAAACACAAAAAAAAAACACTACTCATCTTACTGGAAGTTGAATTGATCGCTTATTAGCGATAAGGCCGCCATCCCTTCATGTATAATACATAATTGTTTAATTTTATTATAATAAAGTAAATAAATAAAAGTTATAATTAATAATAATATTAGTACACAATTAAAATCCATGATAATCAATCGTGCCGCGGGATTACGGGTGCGTTATTTGCGGGATTGCGGGATTGAAAAGAAGCATGCACACTACCTCTCGCGTCGTAATTAACGTCATAAAAATGTCTGTCAACATTCAGTTTTCTTTAAAATTTAGTATATATTATATTTTGTAGTTGATAGATTTTTGTTTTTTTTCAGTATTGTTTCTGTATCCTGTGATAAATAGACAGTGTAATGTGATTGATCTTGTGCGAATAGTAGAAATAAATAGGGAATTATGTTGATTAATTCTGTTGTTGTTTAATTTGCCTTATATACCTATATTAATATTTTCTATATCCCGCAAATACCGGAATCCCGCGGGATTGCAAATTCCTAGTCCCGTAAATACCGAGATTTTACACAGGCTGCGGGATTAGAAGCCCTAGTTCACATTAACTGCTCTTATATTTGTTAGAACTCTTTATATACAGAATTATTTTAACCCAACTACGGACATAACGGAATTTAACAACAAACTTGGCATTAAGTAAGACATCTGCCCCAACACTCCATTTATTTCTAAATATTACACTGCCATCAAAATGACAAAATGTTAACCGCGTCTGATACAAATGTCAATCACTGACAACTGATACTAACATTAACGTTTCCATGCCTTCATTATCCGTAGTCTGTCATATATTGAACTAGTACAGTATCGGGGTAGGCAGATACTATGATGCGCCAGCAGCTTAATACTTTTAACATCCGTGAAGAGACCTAGTTATGTTACAGGATCACTCTGGAAGTAGCCGGGTACAACAAAATGCTATCTATATCAATCTAGAAGGTGTACATTCTGGCATAACGGAAGTGACTGTTAAGTGTTAACTTTGTAGGCATTTGCTATAATAGTAATTGTAACATCAAGCAGTGTACCGTCAAATATAAGGCTAATGAAAAAAATCATCCGCATCAAAAAGAAGCAATCGTCTGACAAATTATGAGAAAATTAGCGATACTTTCCCTCAGTCATAAAAATAGATATTAAAAACCGTAATGCTCAGCTTGTCATTTAAGAGCAAAAAAAAACAATCATTAGTGAAAGGCAATTAAAAATCAATTTATTTCCTCAATTATATATTTTACTCACTACAATGTAGCCTGATTTAAAATTTATTATAAACACAAATTTTATTTTAATTCGATGTTTCGAAAGCGACTGCAATGGCTGTAAAATGGTGAAAAATAGACGCGATAGTAAGCGCAAAAGGTCTCATTTAACAAATATATATTTCAATCAGGAATCGAACCTGTAACCTTCGCGTAATAGCATACATATTAACACCGGAGATAGGTCGTTTTAAAACTGGCCCATAATGAATAGACGCAAACCAATTATAATATGAATTTATTACTACTAAATTAAATTGGAAAATAGTGCGTACAAATCTCTTCCTCAAAAGAAATTCAAATTCAATTCTCGAGTTTAATCCCTTGTCAGGCAATCAGTGTGCGTCACGGCGTTAGTAATCGTTGGAGCTCATAACCGCAATAGATTGAAATTATAAAGTTAGGGTAAACTGAATTAAAATATGACAATATCACCCCACATCTTAAAAGTGATTCATTTTACAATTATCTAAGCAAGAAAAAAATAACAACTCATAAAAAACGGAACGGTCATTGTTACGAGATAATGAATCACTAATTTCAGGGAAACGAACTTAAAGTTTTTACTTTAACAAAACAATAAGTGAGAATTTTAGCTATTCTAAAAACCGCTAACTCTATATTGTTTTTATGTATTTATGCAATATTACTAAGTTTAGTGAATTTTGAAATTATTAAACCTAAATAGGTAATGTTCCATATTGCTTGCAGACAAGTCACCTCCGCTATGCTGAATCAATGACACTAGTATGCGCCATATAAATATATTCTAAGCGGGTGTTATCAAATATAATCCTTTATTGTGTGTCAAGTGCTAAGTACAATAGTATTCTGAAACACCAAATTGGACTATGTTTACAATATAGTATCCGTTAAAAACAATTTTTTTTAAGAAAAGAAAAAAAAAATAAAAGAAAATTAAAACGTATTTAAAATAATTACATTGCAAAGTAAAAGTTTTCGCGTTTTCAAAGCACAAAAAGAGTACGCCTTGTTGACGTGCAATTACTCGGTTTTTTTTTTCCGCAAAAAAAAAATCCTCATCAGAGCAAAACATCTTGTGGCCCTCACTTATACTCCCATTATCCCGTTGCATTGGCTTGTCACGAGATTGCCTGTGATTTTATATTACTCATTAGAATTGTACAGTCTACAACAAAGCTAAATAGTTTTGAACACTAACTGTCATTTCCGAGGCAGTAGAAAACAATAATTGCGTAATCGAGTAGTATTCGATGATTTATAGTTATACTTTGTTTACCATAAAGCTCAAACTGTCATATAATAGATAAGACGAAATAGATAGAACAGTTACTCTTAGTTTACGTATGATAATAATTAGCGCCCTCTACCTTCTATACCTTTGCCTATGTAAATGAATTATCATTGCATCATTTGAAATCGATTAGTTACTGACTAATATTTATCTATTATAAGGGCTTTTAATTACGTCTAAGTGCACTAATCATAACTTTCATTTTTACGTTTGCGTTTAGCTGTAAATTATTCAATGGAGTTTCTCTATGATTGCAACTTTTCATGTTATTAAGCCTTTTGATGTCGATCTCCACGAAAGTCATTATAATGATGTTTCATGTTAAAATTATTAATTGAATTAAATAATAATAACAAAATTCTAACATTAGAAGGAAAATTTCATAACCGTAGCATTGATAATAGAATTTAATTAACGTCATTAATTAAAACAAATTTCAAATTAATTTTTAAAACTCAATTAACTAGCAAATGGATCGATTTGTTTATCTCATTTAAAAGGCTTCATGCGGCGTACTATTATTACCTTTATTTTAATTGCCACGAAACGTCAATATAAAAATAATCAAAACCTACAAAAATTCTTTTAAATCAGCTAACTCATTCGCGAACAACCTGAGTTTATTTATGCTAAATTAAATATACAAAAGTTATAAAAGAAAACTCATTAACTTTAGTAAAAACAATATTTATCTATCACGTATCTTATTACATAGGCGCTGTCAGTATTAAAATGTACGATATTCAATACATATTGAATAATGAAAAATGGCCACGCAATAACACATACATTGGTGCAGACAAATTGCTTCAGTAAATGCATTCATTATGTTACATGTTTTGCATAGATATTACAAACGCGTTTTCTTTTATTTTCTTTTTGTTATTATCATGAACTAATTTAAAAACTTCACGCATTCACGCACCTTACTATCACCTTTTGATTATTTTAATACAACGTTTCGAACATTTTGCAGCTATTGTGAAATAAATTGTTACAAATGACTGCAAAACTCGAGTTAAAATAATTCTTTTAAATCATTTTTTGTTGTATTAAAATTAAGTATTTATTTATTACTTAATAATACAATAAAATAATATAGAGTAAGCGAGTAAGACGGGATGGTGGCCTTATCGCTAAGAAACAAGAAGTAATTGATTTTATTCGAATTCACCAAAATGTTGAAAACAACCAATTTTAAAAGTGTATTTAAAACTAATAGCATGTTGATATATTTAAATAAACGAGATTATCTCTAATAACCCAACAATAATAAATAACAGTTAAGTGTAAATCATCGGAACGATCATTTATCTGTACAATTATAAGGGCGTAACGCTAAGCGAGGAGCGGCGGCGCGGCGCGTGCGCACAGTTTCTCGAGGCCACAGCAATTAAACTACCTCGCTTTCCATGATAGCAGTTTTATCAGAACGCATGGAAACCCATCGGATGCACCGCCATATACACCATATAATTCTATAATCTGCTGCACATTATCTCCGCTTCAGATGAACTGATAGTTTAATTTAAGTAAACTACAACTAGTACAATTAAAAAGATAAATTATTCTTCTTGATATTTGGAACTATACCAACAATAATTAATATTTAAATATTCTCGAATATGTAACATATTTTTTATTCATTTATTATTAAATCAAAATAACAGAAAATTTTCAATGGTCCCACACTAGGCAGCCTAACACGTGGGACCATAGATATAGAAAGAAATTTAAGAACGATGGTTGTAATCACTTGAGAGCCTTTATATAATGCGAAGTAAGACTCTTGATAGATTTTTATTTTTGTATGAAACTTGAAGGTTGACAATAGAAAATAGTTCAAACCTCCTCAATTCAAATTTATATATCGTTTTATATTTAAAAAAATTTTTGTAATTAAAACGCTTACTCAAGGCAAATTTTTCCCTCGATAACTCGTAACATACTATTATACAAGAAATAAAATAATTATAGTACACATATCCCATGTTATGTTTATATTCTTAGGTTAGTTACTACTAAATATGACATATAGTATAAGCCATACATTTATAAATAATAGAGTGTAACACATGTAGTTTAAGATGACTTGTTGCAAGCAAACCACCGGCGAACACGCAACATTGCATATGACTACTAAATCTCAACTACATATAGTAACATAACATATAATAATAAGATTCAGAATTATAAAAGAAATACATTTTACATAAGGTTATTTTTAATTATTCAATCAAACTTTTAATTTTGTTTTTTTTTTATATTTGTGATTCTTTTTTTCCCCCCTCTTCTATCTATTTGGTTCTTGTTTATTATTTATATGTATTTTTGTAATTTTATTAGAAGTGTAGTATCTATCCTTTTATCATCTTGAGCATGCCGTCCTATCCTATAATAAAAATTTCATTTAGTTTGTATAAAATAGTAGTCCTTTTTATAATATGTAGTTCTAATGTAATTTTGTAGGTTGGCTTTATAAATAAATAAATAAACTAGGGCCTACAAAAAGATAATAAATTTGTTTTACTTATTCCTCAAAACCTAAAATCAAAATCAATCTATAAAAGCTTTTTCTTTTTCTTAAATTGACCCATGATGGGTCTCTCATTATTACTCAATCTTAAATAGAATTTATATACAAAATGTAATTATGAACATTAACATTTAAGAAACAATATCGCTCCTAAAATTCCACTCACTTCAACACTGTTTTATTTCGTAAATAAATATAGAATTTTCACAGTAAATTTAAATCGTTTACAATCTATTTAATATAAAATGGTAGCTCGCTAAAAGAAAGTTACATGCCGCGTTAACCACGAAAATTCGCCTAAATCACTGCAGCATTGCCGTTTTACTCTAATTACGAAGATTCGTCAAAACCCGCGCATTCAGGCCGACCGGCGGCCATGACACTTCACAATGACAGCAATTTTGGCGGGAAAGTGAAATTGAATCGTCTGGCTAATGCTTATAAAAACAATAAAGATGCTAAGTATTAATTTAGTAAATTATTATATATTTGATTTAAATATAACATTTTTTTTTGTTTTTTGTATAGTTCAGAATGTCATTGGTGTTAGGCTTAAGTATCGTATGAGTAGCAAGAGCCCTCTTTGACATAGAGATAAGTTAAGTGTGCTGTTTTTTTATAATTAAAATAAAATCAAAACAAATTTTTATATCAATACTTATATATTTTAAAAATCGCAATCACATTTACCGCACGTTCTATATTCAAATGGCTATCATTCTAACGGTTCGTAAAAATGTCCAAAATGACTACTCGGCTAATGATGGAGGGAAAAATAAAAATAAAATTGGCCAGAGTCATTACAACGATTTTACTGTTGTTGTGCTCTATTGTCTGTCGTTTAAACGCTACATAACTATCAATTTTTAAAACTGTCAACTTTATAAACGGTTTTTTAATGCTGACGACCTAGTTGCCGATATTTGACCGCTTTTAGGCGTATACGACCGTCTGTATCCGACAATGGAGTAATGCACAAAAAAAAGATTAGCGTCCAAAACTTTCCAACCAGCACACATAGTCGCATTTCGGTATTAGCTTAGAAGTATTAAAAAACAAGATTAATTAATTCATTAAGGTGAGTATGTGCTGTATTGTATGAAGAAATGTCAGATAGAATGCCTTAAACCGTATGAGGCGACAGAATTATGCATCCGCACCTAGCTTAACATTAAGTTGACCACTTACCAATTACAAATTACCAATTCCATTGTCTTAATTAACAAGAAAATAAAACAAATTATTAGCACAATAAGTAGGTGACTGTAACCGTACACTTTCTATCTTAAGTTTCATTAATCAAAATTAATAATCTAAATGAGAATAAAGCATTGATTACGACCTCTTTCCCTCGACGAGTCTCAACACGTTCGCTCTACAAATAATCCGATTAAGCGCTTCACGGAATTCAAGCACTAACTTTTACAAATTATATCACCTAAATTTCAACACCGGTTAATATAAATTTCGATAAGGCTAAGTTCACATGAATACATCTTGTTTGTAGAATCCCCGCTTAGTAACAGAAGACCGGCTGTTCCTATACACGATTATGCCATACATACTGTATAATATATCGACTCATTTAAGCTAAACAGTAAAGACTTAAAGTAAAAGACGTACTTAAATTGCCCATAGTGGGTATCACAAACATATGACAATCAGCCCATCAAATACCTACAGTTTTAAGAAATAATTTGCATAAAGTTTTATTATTTATTAACTTTTTAATATTATCTAAATTTTGTATTAATTATGATAACACCAAGATAGTTAAGACATTATTCTTAGATGTTTTTTTGTTTTATAATAACACCTTCATAAATAAATAAATATTCATATTACAAATATCTATTTTAATTGATAATTGCAACCAACCCCATCTGCCCCAATCTGCCGAAAATATTTATTTAACAAAACGCCTATTAAAAGTATTTGGTGAGATCAAAACCCATATTATAGTAGCAATTTATTACCACATAATAAAGATATTTGATAGTCGTAATAAAGCGTGGTTTGCCCTGTTATGTGCCCATAAAATTTACTTTGAAACAATTTTGACCCAGAAATTGGTGCACGCGCAGTGAATAAATAACAAATGAATCTTACAAGTTATCTTTATGCGCAGATATAGGAAAATAAAATACTAAAGGTGTCATGTCCAATCGAAACATATGTTTATAGCAAAGTTTATTAGATATTATAGATTTAACACTAGAAAGACCAACGCCGTCAAATTGACGGCACGGCGATTTCATTCTTAAATATTTTACAAACTATGTTTTTGTTTCTTTTCGTATTTTACTACTTTTCCTAATTTGTTATTGTAAGCTTAAATCCATATAAAAAACTTTTATTATATTTGTGGTATATGAGATTTCTTTACAAATACCTAGTAAGACCGCACGCCGTCAATGTGACGGCAGCGATATTCTTATAGTAAACAAAGGTACTTTTGTTTTATTTATTTGAATTTTGAGGAAGTTGTTATTGTTTGGCTTGTTTACATTACACTTAGTAAACGTTGGTTTCGTTTAGTGGGCAGTCGTGATTTGTTTTTTTTTTTTATAATATAAAAATGTGTCGCAGTCTCAATAGTTCCCAAATAGAACAAAAACTGTCGCTATATCGTGACATACAAGATGTGTCAGGTGATGAAAGTGGTAACGATTTGTCATACAATATTTGTGAAAACTGTTATGGAGAATTTCAGCCGGAGCAGGTCACTTCATCTGAAGACTACGAAGCAGATTCCCCTGCTACTGATAACAGTATTATTGCAAATTCGTGCAGAGGACGCGTGGTATCTCGTAGATCAATTAGCGGCGGACGAACAGGGAGCGGTGGATGTTCCAGAGACCAATAAATCCCTTACTGTCTATCAATGAAAACCAGGAAAAAATGTTATTATTTTGAGTACTTTGCACTCAAACGTAAGCATAGGTATTGATCAAAAAAGCTGCCCGAAACAGATAAATTTTATAATGAAACGAAATTTTGGTGTGGACATCATAGATCAATTGGCACGAAAGTACATCGTAGGAGCTGGAAGTTGGAGATGGCTTGTTCATGTTTTTTACAATATGCTTGATTTAGCAGCTATAAACTCATGGATTCTGTACTGAAAAGTCACAGGAATAAATATTTCTTGGCATGATTTTATCCTTCAACTACGAACGACCTGTGTGAAAAAAGAACTACTTCAGCTACCACTCAAAGACAAGAAAGTAATTCTGAAACAAGTGAGCAATGTACTACAAACAATAAGAGGCGGCAATATCAGGTCAATCGTAATTGTAAAAAAAAAATAGAAAGGATAAAAACTGCACAATCTGTAAAAAAGCTGTTTATGGAAAATGTATAAAATATTTAAAAAAAAACTATTATTTGTCACAAATGCTACTCAGTTTAAATGTTAGAATGGTTAATTGTTATTAAAAAATAAAGTGATATTATTTTTTCTTTCATTTTAATGCGAAATACGCAATAATTTTATGAATATTCTGATTAAATCTCTAGTACCGTCAAATTGGCGGCTGCG
This sequence comes from Tineola bisselliella, assembly GCA_028551675.1. NCBI lineage: Eukaryota > Metazoa > Arthropoda > Insecta > Lepidoptera > Tineidae > Tineola > Tineola bisselliella. The sequence continues at coordinate 83,995 of JAPWLS010001724.1, forward strand.
GTCTTTAAAGGTATAGTATGCAGCCCGACCCTTCTAGTGTTAAATAAAGTTAATATAAATTAATAACGATTTCCCTATTGTCTAGTCCAGGATACGAGTAGGTATTTTATAAAAAATTATTAAATAAAAATGTTACATAAAAAAATAATTAAACCTACTATCGTGTTTATTCTCACCATGACCACGATTGCTGCAAAGATTTAGAAACGCTGATTAAATTATTAGAAATATATTAAATTAAAAAAAAATAAACCAATGAAGCTTTTGATTACCCTAAGTTTTTATTTAAATAAATATTAATTATATTAAATTTCTGATATTATAATAATCGCCTTTCTCAATAAAACCCCACAATATGTTTAAATAACAGAATAATTTGTTTTTAAATATTTTATTTCACTAGGTACTTGCACTATCGCATTTACTAATTTTTTAAGATAATTTTAATCAGTATCGCTGCGACTGCGATGGCTTTCGGAAAGCCGCAAATAGCCTAAGACTATACTATATTATAACTTATATTAATTTTCTTTTTACTCTACAGACGAATAAAAAAAAAGACGAATAGTTTATAAAAGCAATTTGTTATTATTCATACTATTGCAAAGGTTCGACATTTCAAAAGAACCTACTAATTTTAATTATTTATTTAATCAATCAAAATAACTATTAATCTCCTCACCATTGTGTCTGCCTACCCCGGAATAAAAGCAAATAACATTCATTAAAATTGAATTCCTTTCTAATCTTAATTACAAACACTAATTATTAAAAACACTGCAACTTACATAAACTTTAAAGGGATTGCATAATTTGTTTATTTGAATTCAACGGACGATTGTTAAGGTCTATTCAGATGTGAACGATATTCGTGCCCGTGGGAATTGACCTTTAAAATTCATTTAGATCTATGCGCATCTTCGTGACAAAACTTTGACTAACAGCTAAAGCTTCGCTCTGGCTAGTCCGTTGTACGACATGCGAAAAATACGAAAATGTTAGAGTTACCTTTAATACATGAATTTACCATTATAATCAAACTTAACATGAAGACGGGAAGTACATACATAGTACGTATGAAAGAGATAGACGCATAGTAAAATCACTGCGATAGAACAAGATTACACTTCTATTTTGCATTTTATACAAAGTAGAAATTATTGCGAAACTTCGATTTAGCTTCTACCTAGGACAAGGACAGTATAGGTTGGTATACATAAAAAAAATACGTAGACCAACCTAAACCAGATTTTTTTCGCTTACTTTTCGATGTTTCAGTTGAACGTTTGGAAACGACAATGCGATATATTTGTGCGAACTGGGAATTAGCCCTAGGACCTCTGCGTAACAAAGTAGCTACCAACCGCGCCATAGAGGCCGTTAGAAATTGGCTAATTTCAGTTTTAATTTCACTTATCGTTTTTATTGTTGTTTACGAGTGAAGTTAGTATATTATTAATAACTTCATACAATGCAATTATTAGTGAATTACATGTTAAGAAGCATCCGCCTCGATATCCGTGAACATTTTAACCAATTCTAAGCACTCTACTTTCATATTTTACGACGGAATGTGCTTATTAGATAATATTGTGCTTATATAGTACGAAAATAATAATTACCTTCACATAATTGCGGTTCAAATTAATAAAAACAACATTAATACGAAAAATATCCTCAACTACCGTTCTATTTTTCGATATATAGTAAGTTATTACAATTTCTTGTTGGACTGTAGCCTAAGTGCCCGACATTGACAAAATTGTCTTTATAAAACATCCGAGACCATTTAAAACAAAAGAAGGAAAAACACTGACATCTCTCGCACGTGCACCCCTTAATCACGACGGCAAGCTACAAATCCTAAATAACATTCTTGAATCTTATATCTTATAAAAAATAGCATTAGATAAATCACCTAACAAAGCCATGCAACCACTATTTTTAACGTAGCAGTCGTTCAATAAAAAAAGTTTCAAAGTGAACGGTAAGCACATACCAAAATTAAATACCTATGCGTTTCTTATAAATCAACAAAAGGGAAAGAAATGCCTTCCAAAGTGACGCGTTACGTAAAAATTTTAAGCCGTGCGAACCCAAATGTCGAACAATAAAAACTGCTATCGCATATCTACGGGTATATTCCTGTTAAAAACGTTAACGTTTTACAATTTGTTTTACCCAAACCAGGAAAAAATATAAACATGCATATAAAAATATAAAAAAATTGCATAAAAAATAATACCTAAAACTTACGACCTTAGACTGTAATATACTTAAGTAAACATATTTTATTTTTATTTATATTATAAAATAATAGCTAAAGAAAATTCAATAACGATAAAGAATAGAAATTAAAATATGTTATCAGAATCGAAAGCAACTTATCCCACGATGGATATCGATTACAATTGCTCGAATATGTAGCACGATACGATCTCTGTATTGCCACCAAACAGTCATAATAAGTTCTCAAAATTGATGGATTAAAATTTACATTATTCTCACCGCATTACCCATTGCCCATTGTTTATTATTATTACGAAATTTATTGGGTTCTTAAATCAACTTATTGTCTTATATTAAAAATATAATTTTAAGTATTTTTATTAACATCAAATAGACAAGTATACTATGTCTTGTACTAAAAATGACATAAAACAACATCCAGTCCCGAAAGAAGTACTTTTTTCCAACATTTCACGAATTTTTCAAATTTAAAGAAGACAATGCTCCTAACAGAACAGAATAGTCAATATAACTAAGAGTATTTTATTTCGAAATATTTGTTTTATTTTATTTTCACTAACAATAATTACATTAAAATTACATAATTTCGTTGCAATATTTACTATCGTCCGAATAAATTGCAGATTAAACTATATTACAACTTATCATCTGAGACAAATAAAACAAGAGAAAACATCACAAAATGAAGACATCACTTCCGTTGTGAAAGTAAATTAATGACAAGCAAATATTGAAATTTCAATTCGTCAATGCGTTTTGCACTGAACCAAGTGAATGGATCTTTTTGACAGTATATTTCAATTTAACAGTTCTTCTAGAAGCATTATTGTTTTAAACATATACATACACATATACAGGGACGAACATACTTTTTAAAATATGAATTAATTTTCGTTCAGAATTAGTACCGTGGCTTGCGTATATGTTCAAAATAAATAGTAATAATAATAAATCCTTTATTGCTTTAAAAATAATAATACTAATAAAATTTAACATATAAGAAACAAATTTAGAGCAATTGGCGATCTTATCACTAAAAGTAATTTCTTACAGATAACCAATAATCATAGGAGAAACAGTGTTAGTATCGGTCAATGCAATTTGGGAATATTTATAATTAAGATATAAATATAATACAATGAATAAAACAAATAAATATAAGTAAACTAAATACATAATGAACATACACATACCTATATAAATTTAACTTCTAATATTCATATAATGAACTTATATATTTTTAATAAGGAAATATAAACCGCCTACAATTCTGGAACACCTTATATATTAATTACGGAACAAAATATTTTACAACTTTATTTCCAAAGCATCGCATTCAATAACCGTTATTGTCCTTCAATCATCGCGCGTTCGCTTCAGCCACATTCAGAAATTACGTTCAAAATGGAAACCAGCTACGTGATGGAAAGTACAGACTCAATCTTATAATTTTCATCGAGAAATTTCAAAATAATTCATCACAAAACACCTACACTTTATAGTTAGTACGGTTACGAATCGATATTAAATAATTTTCTCGCGCTCGTATTCAAAACGTAGAGGCATGCAGATCATGTTTAAAGACGGAGCTACATAGATACTTAAAATTGGTGCTGATAAATTTAATCCGCAAAAAATACAACGAATAACTTATTATAAATAGGTATTTGGCTTTTTAATACAAATCTATATCATTCATTTATTTAATTTTACTCACTGACCAGTTTAAAGAGATCTATTCGACTACTAATAAAAGGTCATATTATATACTTTTTTTTTATTGCAGAGTAATTACTGTATAAAAATTTAGTCAATAATCCAGTACTAATACTTTCAAGCATCTGTGAAATGATCTATCTTATGTCATAACTTTAACTACTATAAAAAAGCTAACACCTGTATAGACTAAGACGGTGTTTCTCATCTCACGTGACGTTTAATAACAAATTCTTAGCCAACACAGCGCGGTCATCAATCTATACTAATATTATAAACTCAAAAACTACTGAACCGATTTCAAAAATTCTTTCACCATTTGAATGCTACATTATCACTGATCAATATAGGATATATAAATTACAGGAAATAAATAAGGGTCCTTGCTAAAACTACAATAACTCCGGAGACTCCGAACGGGCAATCACGTAAGGGCAGACGTCATTGAAATATGAAATTAAACTTCATAGTACTTTGTATCTTCATTAGTACGCGATCGAAGTCGGGGGCAACAGCTAGTCTAAGATATTTCACAAAAGATTAATATCGGCATGTAACAGCGCAACAAACTCCGTGTACCTATACAATTTGAAATTCGCAACCATTAGCTATTATTTAGCAAAATATCGATAATGATCTTTTTCAAAGAGCAGGCATGCTATCGAGTCTGCATCGAGCATCACGGAACTCGACACGATCGGCCAAAACACCCACTTGGCCATTGTTCCTCATGTTTCCACCACTGCAACCAATGCAACTGCTTAATGACTTTCGCAATATCAACGTACCATAGACTTTACAAACGTGCTAGATCTTTTAATTTTAATTAAAAATTAATCTAATATTATACACACTGTCAATGGAAGCGTTGCGAAATTATCTGAATTACACCTAACTAAAACTATTTACATATTTAATTAAGTACGATTTATAACGTTAAACTTTAGAATACGTAGTTTAGAACACTCAATTGCCAGTGTTAAGGCATAAACAAAATATTTTTGTCGATTACGCGTTGTTTACTACTTATAGAGCTATTCGAGCAAACGAGAAAATGTTTCGTCCGTATATGGTGACTGATTATTTAGAACATCTGATACATCACAGACTATTTAGTATAAAAATACGTAGTTCTATTTAAGAATCCTGCTTTTAGTGTCTGATAATGCTTGATAAATTTGAATGATAAAAGAAATTATAAAAGAAGATTCAACTTTTGCGTTCGAATTCGAAAACTATGCGCATTAATGCTATAATAAAAAATATAACATATATCTACTAATATTATAAATGTGAATGTGAGTTTGTTTGTTACGTTTTCACGCAACAACTACTTAACCAATCATCATGAAACTTTGTACACATATTTTTGGAAGTACTAAAAGTAACATAGGATACTTTTTATTTAAAAAAATATATATTATTTTTTACTATAGTTTCCAACTGACTAGTGAAATATTGAGTATAGTTCTATTGAAATGATATCTGATACATATTTAATGACTTAAATGCAAGCGAAGCACAGTATTGTATTGTTATTATTTCGATGTATTTATAAATTATAAAAACAATGTCTATTCCATGAGATTTGTTTGAATCCTCAAAAGCCCTCCATCGACCTTTCCGCTCTGAAGCTCCCAAGTGATTAGCAACTACCCGCGGAGTCTCGACGGAGCATAACGCCATTACAAAATGATCCAATGGTTTATTCATAAATCTTGGATAGAAATCATGACGCAACGTACCTGCTTTATGCCGCATCTTCTGAGGCAAGTAATTCGATTGTTTTACTTGCAAATTTTTGCTACTTCATGTCAATTACTTTTATTCGTAAGAAACAGAAAACAAGTGAAAATTTCATCTATTTTATTTATATCCTGTTATCATTATATTATCGTTTTTCTTTTGTTTTTTAATCACTACCTCAACTTTTATTCTTAATGCAAATTGCATTAGGGTATAGTGATATTTCCCTGAATTTATTATCTATCTGTTAAATTTGTAAATAAATAAATAGTTCATAAAATTATGTCAAGCAACTTTTCAAACTCATAATCGAATAGCTCGTTCAGCTTTGATTGGCCGATTTGTGCTCTAGCTTACTGCGGGCTATAATACCAATAATAGCATTTAAAAACAGTTACAGATAAAAATCTAAATGGATTAAGTGAAAACATGCTTCAAGAAATGAGACTTGCAGATCTTTATCCTGTTATATTTTATTTGCTATTATATATATTATTAAGTGCAACATTAGAGTCGATCCGCATAATTTTTCAACGCCCTTAGGGTTTAATTAAATTACTATATTTTTTATACAACCTCATAAATTTATTTATCAATATTCAGATTAAAATTTACGCTCAAAGATTATAATCGATCTCAATTCTAATTTGAGAATTTGTACTATTTTCAATAGATATTTTTTACATATTATTAAGACACATAAAATTGTCATTTTAATTACTTACAGACATTAGAATTATAAACAAAAATTCTAAGTTATATAAATACATATGTAATTTTAAAAATAACGTAAAACACGGCGTCGAATTATTACAAAAATGTACAAATTCAGTAAATATGTTGTAAAAAAAAAGAAACAGATGAAACTTGATTCTAATAATAGAACATAAATCAAATATTCGTCCATGTTCCAATTTTAAACAATAGAATTGATTTAAATTATTCGTATTTAGGCAAATGCTTTAAGCGAAAGTAGTAAGTCTCCGAATATAAATTGTTATCATAAAATTATCTCGGCATCTCCTAACACGTTTATTATTGTAAATAATTTATATTTAACTGTTAAATATAGTCGTAATTTCCTTTGAAATATGAAACTATTATTTTCCCTATTACTGTCGTAGGTTATGATTATTAAGCGATCGAACATTTTCCACTCTTGTGAACAATTTAGAGAATTAATTTATTAGCACCTATATTTCCATATAATAATAATAATAATAGAAAATAAAGTATGTAATTTTAAGAAGAATGTACGGTTAGCAAAAAAAAACCACACACGCAGTATACGACAACTATATTATATTGAAGAATTTTATTTCATATCTGTATAAAATACATATTATATAAATAGCAGCGGTTATTGTTTCAGATATGAATGTTATACAGTAATACCTCGCATTACGCGACCCCGTTATGCGCGGTTTCACTATAACGCGAAATTCATAATTCGCGCTCAATTGCCCCGCATTACGCGAAAAAGTGCGTATAAACATAATGTAGTCATCAACTACTCTATGATCGCGGGAATTTCAGTTATTTCCGGAACGTATCCCTCGCGTAAAGCGGGGCATTACTGTATGTTCGTTCTTAACTTTATTAGCCCATTGCACAGGGTATATTTTAGTTGAGGCTCAGAACATTGTATGTATGTATGTATTTATTTAATAAATAATATCAGCGCTTGTATTCTAGTTTTTAAAATATTTTAACAAAGATTTTTGCCCTAACCAATTTATATAACATATATTTCTGTATTAATTAATGACTATTAAATATTTGATTACAATGCAATTAGATTTACACAACACTGGTATTACTAGCTCCTTAAGTAATTATAAAGTGTGTTCATTCCGATGTAATTGACTTCAACTGTACCAAATTACATAAAACTTACAGAAAAAAAAACTTTCCAAATTTCTCAAAATTCCATTTGAATATATGACTAAAGTTGCATATTACGCAAATGTCATTGTTTTAGGAAAAACAACATTTTTGCTTTCACTAACCAATGTACTTACCAATAGTAATTTATTATGTTTAATAATTGACAGATTCTAAGAGAAGAGATTTTAAGAGACAACTATTACCACTCAGAAATACCTGCAACCGTCGTCTGTCACTTCTCTGACCTCTCATTATACCCGATTACTTGCTGAGGTACGATGTACTGCCCGAGAACGACAGACTGGGCTAATATAAATAATAATGACCTGACCCAACTAGGAACCTATAACACCCAGATCCGAAACGAGATTAACATATAAATAAATGAAATTATTTAAAATTATTTTGCTTATAATTCCCGCTATATTAGGTCGATGAAAGAAAATAACCTCCACCAACATTCAATAATTTGTCTCGACGCGTTTTGCCACTTCACGTGGCATCATCAGGATATGTGCGGCCGCTTCAACTTCGCTTCGACGACTTTATTTTCCTTCATCGGCCTAATATAGCGGGAATTATAAGCAAAATAATTTTAAATAATTTCCTTTAATATGGATTTCCGCAAAGTAACGCCTGAAACAACCAATATAAATAAATTTTATGAACAAGCATTAGTTTCTACCGGTAATTGCATTCGTACTCCATCATTAGTCTGCCTACCTCTCGTAAAAATGAAAGAGAAGAAAAATGTCGCACGAACGTAGCTATTCATTCTCATTAAAAGGAAAAAATGTACAGAGAAAACCTTTTTGAAAAGCGTGAATTTCTCTCCACAACGCATACCTTCGCGTTCTCGACATTTTAGTGAGACACAAGTGTAATTTCCTAAGGAGATGCTTAACGTTGAATGGCGTACGTTTGTCATATACTGGATATGGATATTATAACGGATTTATAATATAATAAAATTGTTCAAGCAATACTATTAATGGGTGCTAACAGCTTAAGTTTAATATATTCCTAGTTCTATAGCGATGCATTGAGCTGTTAGGCAAAATATTTCCTATTTTAATTGGTTATTTTATAACACTTGTACACTAAAGTGAACAATACTATCCATGCGAGAAGACACGTTTTTTATTGTAAATTAATATGTCTTCCAGTATAAGTCCAAGATTAATAGTGTAGATTATAAAAGCATTCGAAATAGTCTACATCACTACACCTCGTTACCGTGCCTGCGCAGTTACGCCCGCGCATGTCACTCATACATCCTTCGTCTTCACCTACTTACCACCAAACAAGATACACAACTCGCATTAGAATAAGACTGGGCATTCAATTCCCTCATATTATATAGGTATATATTTCTAATGCGTGTGCTTATTTCTGCCTTTCATCATCATTGAATCTGCAATTGAGATAGGCAGGAGATATACGTCAACGATTCCATACTTTACTTTACTATATCTTCCACATGCATGACGTCGTTATTCTTCTGATTAACTAAATAAGATCTTTCTAGAACTCTTTCTTTCTTCTTACGAATTTAGGCACAAATATTGGAAAACGACAATCTAGCCTATGACCATGCTCCGCCAATCGGCAATATATACCATCCAGATTATTAAGATACACGACTACTTCAAAACTGATCCCAAAACCAGGTTACTTACATGTAAACACGTTTATAGTTTAACATATCATAACACATGCGCGTAATAAAAGTACGCAGCATATTTGACCTGATTAACGTTATTTTAGTATTAAAATTACTATTAATGCCATCGACAGAAGATTTCCCTTCTATATCTATTTAAATATAAACTTTTACGCGTTTCCTTAGAACCCATCACTCTTCGCGCTAGTTAAGCAAACGAGCCCATTTGTTGCGACTCCTGCGCACAACAAGGCGTGCACTCGTCCTATTATCGTAAATACGCACCTACTGACAGAGTGACTTATGTTTTAACATATAGAAACTCTTTAACACTGCAAAGACCAGAGCAGTATACTTCTGGCTTTTTTATATTTTATAGTTATACAACAATATGTAGAAATACATTAATAGTTTACAGTCATCTGAATAATCATCAGTTCTGTAGTTAGCCGCATTTATCATTCTTCTTAATATTAAATTGTATAAAAGGTCAACTTGACTTGACTAGATGTGTTGTGTTATCAAACAATGTTCATATTTGTTCGCAAACTATACTATTCTGACTATTATTTAGTCGAATCAACCCCATCTGATATTATGTTGTTATGACTAAAATGACACTGTATATATATAATGTGCGATTTGAAAATGAATGTCCCATTCTTGTCGTCTGAACTTTGATAATAAGAAAAAACAAAAGAATTTAACAAATATAAATTTCACCATCGCGAAAGTATTTCAAAAAGCACTTACAACAAACGTGAAGTGCACTGTGATTAATCAACATACCAATTTGTTTTTATTATCAAAATGACTAGACGGATTCACTATACTAGTAACCTAAAGCTGCCATAGACTATTATTAAATGCTGCAAAAATAAATATATTTCACTACAAATATGTACTAATATATTTTTTTAAATTCCGTTTGAAAAAAGTAACATTGGAATTGGCGAAATTACACCGTGAAAAGTCTATTCGATTTGACGAGTTTCTTGTGGTATTCTTCTCATCATACGCCTTTCCGAAATCACGGTAGAGTCTAAACGATTTTCATTTCATTTCATATTGACACAAGTTGCTTCAACTCAACATAAAATTTAAAAACCCTACATTTTATAGCTATTCTAGAACTCTATATACCATTATTAATTAACGATTTATTTTAAAAAATATTCATGAAAAATAAATGAATCAAAACAGAAGTGACGGGCGGCTGTGTAGTTGTATGAATAATAAATTAAATAATTAAATGGTATATCATATAACAAACAAAGTATTATGTCAAATCTAATAGTTTATTTATAATTTCCTAAAATTTAATATTCCAAAAGTATAAATTCTTTATTCTTGTTTTTTTAATTTAAAAATATTATACAAACATGTTTTGATTGTATAACTACACATTTATTATTTATAGCATGTAAATTGTTGTTTAAAGAGTAAGGGAGGGCGACGCGGATGAACGGCAGCCTTAAATACAGGGAAGGTTCTACTTTCCAAAATCGTTCGCTCGCGCAACCGTGAAATGCTACACAAAGAACGATCGTGACCAAATGGTGCGACCGGCATGCGCCCAAGACATCTAAATGTTTATGATTAGATAACCACACTCAAACTTTTACGACCTATTCTTAACTATAATAATATAATCATGTCGAATAAAAACTATTTATTTTTTTATAGAAGCTCGACCTTTGACTTACTCCGTCTGATGTACTTAAGCTAGAGTAGAGGCAATTGTCTATGTGATGACAAAGTTTGTCTATATCACAAACACATAAATTAAAAAGAGCGCTTTAAATATACTATATAGTACCTAATGCCTCCGGTTATTCGTAAACTAATTTAACCAACTTAAAGGACTCCATACTGTCTTATTGGGCGTACGAAGGCATCGGTTAAAACAATCAAAATAAACGCGATAGTAAACCAATAACGTTTTGATTTCAAAGATCGGCCTATGTGACCGAAACGAAGATAATGATTCCAAACTTAGATAAAGAAATTATCCAAAACGGCTTTAAACGGTGTTTAAGTCAACGATTACTCGTGGCTGCCAAAATGTTACCTTTCATAGATACGCATCTGCTATTTACATAATAATAATACTCTATTTATTATTATGCTGTAACGAATGGATTGCTTTCTATTTTTTCAACAAAATATATACTAATTGCAAACACCAATCAACATTAAACATATAGGATATACTAGAAGATATACCTAATAATACACACATCGATTGTTCTTAAACATTTAAATACAAAACTAAGAATAACTATTTTTTCATAAACAATATTTTTCCGATCAGATTGTCATTTTCAAACAAATTCACATAAATCTCTAGTTAGTTATTTGCAATGAGAGCCGCACCTTCTGGTCATCAAAGCAAGCTCACGCGCTACGATCACGACTCCAATCACTAGCATGAAATGAGCGACCAAAATTGTCTTGGTTATTGCTACTGAGTTAGATTAGAACTGATAATAAATATTAAAAATTAAACTATAATAAAAACAAACTCTCTTATAGTAAGTCTGTCTCGTTAATTTAGGAATCAGTACATAATATGATTTCCTTATAATAATGTATATATGTTGAGGTAGAGTGTGGTCCACGAGCTGCTATTACAGTCATATGCCTGCAGGTAATAGTTGGCTTCACTTTGCCGTATTGAGGAGTCTACTTCGTATACCCAATTACTTCTAATCTGATACCGAAATGCTACTAGATTTTATAAAATTAAATTTCTTTCTTAATTTAAAATTAACAATGACAATCCGTGCTAAGCCATTTGTAGTAATTCTCAATAAAAAACGGATCCATTCTTTGTTCCCGAACGTGTAGTTGTGCAGGTCTGTTACGTTTTCGTGACGATTCGAGTGGGAAATCGAAATGGAGGCTCGTAATTTCGCCGCTCTGCAGGTGGCGACGGCACAGGCTGTCCAATGGCTGTGCGATACAAGTATCTAATAATAATACAGTGCGGTAAAATAAAAAAAAATCAATTCCAATATCGATTGACCTGCATTTATAAAGTCATTTTACGTTTTGTTGCGCAATTGAAAAACATGTCATCGGACTTACTGGATTTTGAAAATTTGTTTGAAAAAAATTTATGACATACGCCCATTTCTTATTTAAAAAATGAACTTGAGCTTTTGAGTAAGAGTTTTGTAGTATATTAGTACACATAAATTCTAACTAAAAATATAATAAATAAATAAATAATAATTTGGACGCTCAACTGCCAATTTGAGACGATGGACTAAATATTAGTATATTCAAAAATTAAATAAAATTTAGCCTTGAGTACTATAAAAATACAATATTTTATTATTATTATTTATAATTGTATGAGAATGTAACAACCCTTAACTATATTTGTAATAATCTAACATTTGTTTCAAAAATTAGACTCAATTGAATATTATGGTACATGAATAAATAATTTGCCTATTAGTAAAACTATATAACTTCCTAATATCCACATATTTTGGCGTAATTATGAGCTATGTTTTTATTATTGACGAAGATGAAAGTTATTTCAGAGCCGGTTCTTATCAACGCTGTAGGTAAAGTGGTACCATAAAAAAAGTTGCAACAGATTTGTGAGTTTATGGGTTCCATTTTACAACAAAAATTTATACTAAAAGTTAATTTAAATTAGTAGTTTAATGTTTGAAATTACTATTGTTATGTTAAACCCATTTAGAAGATGCATCGTATATAGACAATTAACTTGATTAGCAGAGCATTCATCAATATATGCTATATTCGAGTTTTTGTGCCAAATTATACAAATGACGTCACGCTTCGGTAAAATTTTTACTATTTCAACTGTTTATTGAAATTCGCTGGCCAAAAATTGAAATTCGTTTGTAGGGAAATCAATAATGGAGCGATGAAATATTAAGCGACTCTCAGCGTAATTGCAATTGTTTTGTTTATTTAACTCCTTATATCAAAATCACATTTTGTAATTGCGAAAATTGATAGAGATTTTCTATTATTATTTACTATTGTATGATTTATCATTAGCAGTACAAATATTCTACTATGCTTTCTCAAGCGATTTTGTAATAATTAGGTACTAAATATTATAAATAATTTAAAGTTATTTAAAAAAGACTCATTATTTTTATATAAGTTATTTTTATTACAAAATAAATTCTAAGAAAACTACTTGAATTTGGAAGCTACTCAATAACTTCATGTTCGAGCACCCATCTATAACAATCCACCAAATATAACCGTAAACAAGGAGCTCGTTACTCCAAAAGATTTAATAGAAAAACAAAAGGGTTTCGTTTATCCCACGGATCTCTAATACTAAAGATTGCTACACAACCGTTTAGATGTAATTGACCACGAACCAGATAAAGCTCATCCCGTGAAATAAATGTTATAAACAATATTGCAACTTACATAACAGAATATTATAGTTGCACTATTAAAACATATTTATTATATATTATATTTATTATATTGGAAAGCGACACTAGTTCCTGCTAATGCCTATGATTGACAAGTTTCTTATGGTCTTCTTCTCGTCATACGCCTTTCCGAAGTCACAGTAGAGTCTAACGATAAGCGCACGCCTTTAGTGCCTATGCTAATAAACGATTTCATTTCATTTCAATAAAACATTATCCATCAATATCCTCAGATGTCTAATGAAGACAATTCTGCTAATGTCGAGCATTCGAGCAACAGTCCAATAAGACATTATAAATTTCTAATTTACAGGCAAACACTTAATAAATCAATTTTCAAGATAAAAAGAACAAACAAAACATTTGGAGATTCTTTCAATAAAGTTCAATAATCAATTGTTTTCAATTGTCTTTTATATCATGTGACAAGGGCAGAAGTGCGTAAAGAAAAACATTGGCACCCCATGGAGTCAGCCTAGCCCAAATAAGTAGGTACATGTTGATACATATGTATTTAAGTAAATATTTATTTATACTATAATAAAAAAAGCCAGTGTTACATTTTTCCTTAGTCTTTTACAATAATATATTTGATTAACAATTTACAAAAATTCTAATTATAATAATTAGGTATACAGTTAATAGTGTTTTTAAAAAGTCAGTTCGCTGAATCGGACACGCATTAAAATCCGTAAAAGAGCAATTACTAATTAGCAATAGGTGCAGAAATGAAAATGAGAGGCCGTGCTTCGTTGATTTGAGAGCAATTTACGATCCGAGAATGATTTATTAACGAAACAGCTACAATACGATACAGGGTTGGCATTTAGAGTTCATTATTTTTATTTTTCAAATAATTTATCACCAATTATAGACTTAATATTTTTTATGACGCCAATACCTTTAGCATTAGCTTGTATTATATTTTGCATTTTTTAAAGTCACTTAACTGCATCAATAAGTGCTCCAAGCGTATGGTAGTGTCCACACCACAGCCGAATAACGGAAGCGGGAATGTGCATTAACAAAACAGTTACACAATCCATCCAACACAATGTTCTAAATCCACACATCAATCACACTTCACGCTATTGCCACATATCAGAAGAGAAGCGAGTTACAGCCGCTGTCCTTTTGCACAATCTGGTTCTACATAATTGCAATATACATTTATTAAAGGCAAGCTATTTTTGACTTGATTGATTGAATTGAGACTCGGTGTTTTATTTTTGTGGCGAAAGGCCTCTGTGGTGAAGAGATCCCGGGAGTATTTTGAAAATTAAATATATATAAAATAAAAAATAATAATAAAACCTATATTAGATTGCTGAACAAGGCATTAATAGAATTTATGAGCATGTCTGAAACATTTTTCAAGTATCTTTTTATACTGTAATAGAAAAGTAATTGCCGGAAGTGATTTGAAGTCGTTCTAAACGCATTGCTCATTTATAAATGAAAATCGGTCAAGTGCGTTATTTATGTCAGCAATTTTGTATTCAGGTGGTTGCCCGTTAATCGTGAGTGTAACCACTATTTTTTGCATTACATTTTAAGACTAAGAAAAGTCTAGTATGATTTGATTATGAATTCCATCACACTAATTTTTAAAAACGAATCGTTACATCAAATTTACGTAAATAAAATTTATAGATTCTCATAATATGATCAATTGCAAACACAGTAGTTTGTATTTGTGACGAGAAGCCTTGTTGAATAATTAGGCTCAATTACAGATTTAATATAAAGATAATCTTAGCCCAATTTTAATAGCATGCGATGATTTAAGACTTTCCCGAACGGCTCATGACGATAGTAACTGTCTCAAGTGATGTCTCACATTTGACATTTCTGAACGTTGGAGAATCGTTCCAATTTTAAAATAACGTTATAATGTGAAACAACTGCTATCGCTATTTTTAAATGTTACCAACAATAATGAATTGATAATAGTATAATTGATTGTTTTAACTTTTTATAATCTAACATATGAATAAACAAAAAATACAGTTATTTAGGACTATGAATCGTTTTTCAACTCAAAATTTGCGATAGGATAGTGAGAACTATTATACTTTTCATAATTATAACTTGTATCGAATTGAAACCAGTTTAGAGAGTAAATAGATGTTCGCGGAAGCCCCAGTTATATGCCCGCTAATTTTAGGATACAGTCGTAACGCCTTCAGACAAAACTAGGAAGTGCAATGGCCTATTTCAGCGCTGAATCGGCCCTTTGTTGTTTTATTTTAACGTTTTTTTTCGTAACTTTATGAGCGTGGATGCGTTTGTACCCGTTTCGACTTCCACATAAAAATTATAATCGTTTAGTAATTTCTTGGGTGTTGCATGCAAATAACGATAGTGTTATTGTGGATGTATTTCTTAAGCTTGGTAGTGAATGACAAAATACTTCAGTGGATATTGAGCCTTATACACATAGATTTTATGTTTTAAATGAGTAAGATTAAGAGCTACTTGTAACAATCGAGCAATTTCGATTGGTATCGATACATCGATAAGTTTGACGCAAACAGCTTCGACCTCTGCCCTATTCTTGCATTAAATTTTCATTTAGTGAAGCGTTAGAAAGTTCTTATCTTAAATACGCATGTTTGTTTCGCTTTGGTCTTAGTTGTGTGACCTTTTTTAGACTGAAATTATAAATTAGTATTTTTAGCAGCCTCTGTATAGAGTTTGATTCGTTGCTTATTAAATTATTATAAAGAATAGGTACTAATTATTTGTTTTAGGTGTTTCGGTAATGTCCAATACACACTCGCGTTAATTTGACGTTCTATATTTCAAAGAATGTTTTAATTAACATATAATGACTTGTAGCAATCGTAAATTAATTTAAAAGTAATGTAATATCGTTACATGTACCACGGATAATTAAATAAACAAATTCATGATACTAATGCCCCGTCAACTGTACTGTGGGTCAAATAATAATAGTCGAATAGGTAAGACACCTAAACGAACATCTAGATTGTTATCGATAACGTCTGCACTTTTGATTAATCGCAGTGGCTGCGTTTTTTCGTACCATGTCGAAAATTTCTAACCAATTTTTTAGTTACTTTTTTTAAACCGTTTTGTCGTTTGTTTTATTTGTTATTTTTTGATGGATGGACATTAGGAAAGTTTTAGTTTTGCTTTTGTTTTTTGAAATCGTTTTCTTTTGTCCATACTGCAGTCATTGCGTAATACACATACATGTTCCTTGTGTTCAATGATTTATTCTTCTTTGTTAAAAGTACGTTATACGAATATACGTTTATAAGACTCGCACATAATGATTTATATTCATACGTAATTTCATATTCAAATAGGCGTTCATTTGTTTTAAATTAATATAGTTTATTTAATGATTATTTTTTTTGTAAGTACTGAGATAAAGCATTTTATTTATACAGATATTGTTTACGTTGTATGCACGCACATTTTAAACGTACTATAGGTACGCGTAGCCAGTTGGGTCAGAGGGTGATAAGTTGTGAATTTTCTGGTTATGAATCATGAAGTTTTGAGCGCTTTCTCATTAGTATAAGTTGGCATTCTATTTTGAACAGCATAACGGGAGAGTGCCCCTGTCTGCCCTTGCACGATTAATCTCATTTACTAGTATGTTTGCTTTAGTAATTTTATCTTTAATCAAAATGTTCAGGTTATATTTAATTTATACTAGTACGACATGTGCCCCCACCATGCCGGTTTAATCTCACGAGTGTGTTATCTAAGGGTGAGATTATTAATTAGTTAATAATCCAATTACAGTTTTAATAAATACATGAAAAAGCATTACCTAAATTAACATTAATTAACTTTGATTATTAATTAAATAATGTAATCAAGTAGACACGTTAAATTATTCGTCAATGCATAAATTCACAAATCTAAAAATAATGTATGGCATGTCGCCCACAAATTTTGTGTCATTTCCCTGTTTGCAACATCGAATGAAAACTGAAGACACTTTTAAATATCTGGCGGCTTTAGATGCGCTTAAAATGTAATCCTATTTCATCATAACAAGATATTTAAAAAAAAAAGTATTCAATTTCCTAACTGCTATACCTACATATATTCACGAACATTTTTTGATTAATTTAAAAGACTTTATTTATTTGTTTTATTGACATGTTATAGTAGAAATCACAAATCAATAGTCCAGTATGATATTGTTAGTTATACTCCATAATAATATAACAGTTAATGTTATATTATAATAATTATAATAATATTATAACTAAGCTCCTCATATAGTGATGTACTGCTAGAATAGTGATGCACTTTAATGATCTTATTGAACATAAATGATGTATTCGTATTGACAGCTGGCGTTACATTGATTGTTAGGGTTGTATTAATGATTTTACCACAATATCGACTCGAACGCGGTTCTTTTAAAAGTGTTTAAAGGAAAGAAACTAGCGTATTGCATAGACGCTAAGTTAATGGAGATCATTAGACCATAAAGATGCGGTTACGAATAAAGAAATGAATTACAAGTGAAACTTAATTTCAATATATTTATAATAATTCAAAATACAGGTGCCCATTGTGTTTGCGACTTTTAGAAAGTACATTTTATTCAATACAATTTCGTTTTGATAAAATTTCGTGATTATGCCATTCATAATGTTGGTAATGATATTTAAATATTTGGTGAATGTTTGACAGAACGAACCAATCACGGACGCCACGCTTGTTGTAACCTCCTTCACCCCGCCAAACATCCTAAAATGCTGCGCATTCAAGACATAGACTTTAGATTCACATAGGTAGTTGCCGACCGAGGTTTTTGAAAGATTAAAACAGTTGCAATATAGCATTGTAAATTTATATCGCATTTAAAACACACTATACACAAATGCAGATGATAATTGTTTTGTCAGTATACATTCTTAGAAATATACAAATAATTATGCTAGACCCTTTATGTTGAATACTATAGTTAAAAATTATTAATAATAATAATCATGACTTGATATAAATTAAAATTAATGAGAACATTCCAGGCAATCTAAAGCAAAATTCATAGAAGGTAATAAATCTACGATCACTGCCACTTCGTTATTCATCGGCATTAGTGCACTGCCCACCTCACATCTACAAGGCTTGAGAGTAGCGCATAAATTATTATGAATTGTGGCCACGACCGCCGGCGCTTACATCTTTAATCTCTAATAGTCAGGCAGCTAGCACTGAAATACTAAATGCAGTAATCGACATTTGCTAAACCATTTTATACTATTCCTACGTGTTTTATTCGCTCTATTTTTCACACTTCCTTCCAATTATTAAGAAACCCGCTGAGATATATCAAATACTTTCCAAAACTGTTCAGCTTTTATTGGTTAAAAAGTTGGTCTGAGTGACTATTTTAACATTAACAACGCCAGCTATCTTCAAAATGGCAAAAACGTTTTTGTTTGGATCTCTTTAGTTTAACACATCACCGATTGGTTCGTATTGTCTCTTTCATCCACAAGTTATCGTTATATATTAAATCTAATCACGAAATCTACATATTTAAAATTGTAGCATAATGTTAAGAACAAATAAATTATGTCAAAAAAAAACAATAAAAATTTAGCTGTCAACTGTACCCTATAATGGACCGTTCATTAGTGATGCGCAATAGAGGGCGAGTAAAGCGTGTCTTCGATTCTATAATACTATCATTTAAATATAGTGTAGGGCAACACTATTTTTAGAAGGATCATGGGAACATGCGGGATAGGAAGGGAGGTACAGAAATAACAGTGCTGGCATTCTAATCTATCTAAAAGGTTGTAGATGAGATTATTTAAAATGTGACTTTTATCTTTTAACGGTTTAATTTACTTAATTGATGTAACAGAACACTTATTATTTCAGATGTAGCCGATGCGCAGAGCAAGGAGCTTATATGGCTAGATTTTTTTCTTATACAATCAATCCATGATCCCTCTAATTAATAAAATATAATTAATTTGCCTAATGTCTTAATTGCAATATTTACTATGACAATGGCAAATTATTATAATATTAAAACAAAAGAAAATATCGAGTATAATTCATTCGAAGTCGCAATACCGCAATGCAATTTCTAATTGCGTTTTGCATTTAACTATTTGCAGTTTTGCACTCTACTTGTTCAAGTCTGATTAAATTAACCACCTCTTATTGGTTAATGCTTTCACCATTATAATGAAACTTTCACAGTTGCTTCATGCTCTTTGACTATGATTATTTTTAGATCTAAAATCTAGTGTTTTCACGTTTTCCTTTCATTCAAATAAATGTATGCTTTATTAATTCTTTTTTTTATATTCAAATGTTTTTTTTTATTTAAAAAAAAAATATTTGAATAAAATACTCTCAGAAGGGTTTGTTGCTTAGTTTTAAAATTTAAAATTTACAACCAAATTTTAAATGAAATTATGTAATAGATTATCAATAATACTTTACACGAATGCATGGTCACCCGACAATTTACAAAGTAGTTATAAAGAAGCCGATGTACTAAAAGAGTCATCAACGTGTATATTTCATATGTGACTGTTTAATCTAAGCGCTGTCAACGGCTTTCCATTTATAACACCTCAAAACTATGTTATGATTAACATATATAAAGTCCTTATATGTAGTTTGCATTCCAGATTAGAAATTTATGCCCACGATACCACGAGCCAGTGTCGATGATGGCTGCAAGACTTTCGAATCGTCGGATGAAATTAATGAAAATAAACATGATTGTAAGCCGTTTGAAACTTAGACAAGCAAACGAGGAAGAAGACGACATAAAATTGAAATTGGACAAACATATTTTTGTTAACTACACACTAACTAACCCTCCCACAATAGCTTTATCTTTATTTTATGTGTGAAGATAATTTAGACTCAAAGAGCATTCGGGTCAATAACCTCGGCGTGTTCTTTTTGTGCAGTGACCAACTTTTCTTGAAGACAGACGGACATTGTTCCTCTTTGAGCGCCATTGTTAACGTTGTCATAATTGTTAATTTATTGTAAGGTTTTTATACGTAGTTTAGGATATTTGTATAAAGGCTGCCATTGTTGTGTGTAAAAGAGATTGACGGACCATTTTAGTCTTTTTATGGTGAGTGTTGCTTCATAGTGATGAGATGATTCCAAGAAGTTATGGTTATAATACGGCTTTACAATACACAACAAGAAACTCTCTGTTGAAATTATAAGCTCAGGAACTCTGATAAAGTCGATAAAACTAAATATTCTAAGGGATAATCAATGCAAGTACTATAAACTTCGCAAACCAGAATAACATAATACAATACCTACACAAAAATTGACACTATTCGTAGCCATCAACTCTCACCATCTTAGATACAAAGAATTTGTTCTATTCATTAGTGAAATCATGCGAATGAATCGTGATGATATCGCTACTCGATGACATGATCAGTTGTCAACCACTTGTCATGTGTCATGTGGACCATCAAATACACCACTACGATGTCCATCATTAATCTTGTGTCAATTTGGACTGGTATTTCAAATGTAGTTTATCTGTTCATTATTTAACTTTATGTTACGCATTCTTTTCTTTCTTCAGCATAAGGCATATATATATTTTATGTAAAACAACCCACAGAGTATATACGTCAAAACTTTACACTTCAAGAAATGTCAGTAAATATAAACATATCTTTTACTATAATTGAATTCATGTATTCATACCTCAATATAAATATGTAATATTTTTGTTATCGTTTTTTATATTCGAATTAAATAGAATTCGTTTCAGTAGTATTTCTCTAACTTAGTATATATTACTAAAGCTTTAAACGTAAGTTAACTAATGCTTGAAATAACGGCCCAAATATAAAACAGCTTCTGTATTGAGATATATTTGACGATAACATATGAGAATTTAAGTGAAAGGGTAGGTTTTTTTAACTTTAATTATTTTTTTATGTAGAGCAAACTTTTTGTTACTAATTGAAACAGATTCATTTTATATTGATGTAATTATTTTTTTCTTGAGCACAATTATGTTTTATAACTACGCAGCCATCAATCAATCGTATATGTTAGCCCAGTGAATCCAGTTTAATATTTCACCGTTTAGCTAGTCACTACTAGCACTTTTATTTATTTTTTATTTACTTTTAGCAATTGGGCTCCAATAGAGCGCTTTTACTCGTCAATACAAATATAAATGAAATAAATTTATTAATTTAATAATTATCAATTTGATTTAGCTGCTGTATACTGGCATTGTCCACTTACATACTAATGTCATAATAATTATATAACGTAGAAGAATAGCTGCTGTATCATTGCATCCTATTGTATGCCTATGGGTAATTATGTCCAAGCTTATTTATCACTTCTTGCGATATGACGTATTTCTGATTAAATTGATATCGAATATTCTTTAATCACATATTTTAACATATGTCCCATCTGCTTGATGCACATTTTTTTAACATAGCTTCTCTAGTATTATATATTTAGCTTACTGATATGTCTGCTACATTTATATGTCATTGAAATTGAATTAACTAAAATACATTAGACATTTCTTTCTGTTTTAATTTTAATAGTATTATGATTACTGTGAAATTTATATGAATAAAATGGTTATGCGAAACAGCCTTAACAAAATATACCGCAATTAATATCAATATTAAAACCATAATGTCATGTTTATTCGTAAATATATTAGGTAATGTCACCGCTTGACTCGCTTCGAATAGCACAAATCACGAATGCCAATCGCAAACATGAAGCTTTCTGTGTTATTTATTAGATACGTATTTAATGTAGCTTTGTTGTCCTTCCATTTTACTTTTAAACAAAAATCTATGATTGTAAATTATAACTAATTCTAACTAAATACGTAGGTTTTTTAAAATAATTTACAATGTTACAAAGAACTATTTGTTTTAACCAATAACCTAACAACTACGCAGAAGCTAATTACCTATAGAGTATAGGCTATAGTGCAGAGCTGTTAGGTTAGAATAACTGCTCATGGTTCGCGGCAGGCGCTCTCAAACAACCTGTGCCGGTGCTGAACCAGACGCCGAAAGTACTAGCAAAGCAAGGCGCACCATAAGCGGCTGCTTTACACAATAATAACTTTTGTTTCAATATGAAATTAACCTTAAAAGTATTTAGAACACACACTTACTAGAGAGTGCCAGGGTATTGATTGCATACAGACGTTACATGAGCTAGAGTCACCACTGCAAATACGCTATAAATGGACAATACCTACTAAATTCTAATTAGATATATGTTTGCAGTAGCTCTGGACAGACTTAGCACATACAGCACATTCTTCTCAATATATTCCTTTAAAGTTCGAATCACAGCTAGGCAACTTCACGCGTATCTAGTATTACGTAGTAAACAAAACAAACACGTTTCTTGTTCGAATTAAATAAACAGCATAGTCAATATCAAAGCGCGCTCGTACATTCCGTAATAGACAAAATCCATAAAAAGGAAACTCGCATATAAAATTGTAACACTAGAACTGTATTCTGATTGGCATATCATGATTCTTATCTGCAAACGTCTTCCCTTTAGACCACACATGTAACCAGATCCTACGAGCTCTTGTATGTACAGGTTGATAAATTATATTATGTTATTTTTTTCAAAATAAAAACGCTAATATTAAAATATTATGATATAATTACTATTAGCAATTAAAAAAAAACTATTTTAAATCATTATTTCACGCATTAAATATATCCAGGATCCAGTTAAAAGAATTTCTACAGAAGACATGTCAAAGCAAATATTTAGATACATAAGCCAAGGCTTAATTTACTCAAAACAATGAACACGTCATATCGCTGAGAGCACTAATAATGAACTAAACCATATTAGCACATTAGGCTAATGTGAGCTGGACAATTTTTATAGAAGCTTTATTTATTTATCCTACCTACAAAGCAATATAATATAAAGTAGAGACACTATTATTACGAATGAAATGAAATTTTAGTTCCAGCAAAGGAGAGCATGCTTTATTGAAGACAGTGTTAAATTTTAGAGTTTAATGAAAATAATAACTGTGAAACGTCCAAGCTTTATGTTTTGTAAATAATCCGTCCTGTAGAAAACATATCACACGGGATTATATCGATTGACAGTGAACCAGTGCGGGTGCAACATCATAAATCCATCAATGTCGGCCTACGGGCATTGCTTGACAATCGAAGCTCACAACACAACTCAGTTACACGGATAACTTTCAAAAAGTAACTGAATTGTATATTATATTACTTTTTTTAATTTAAAAATATATTTGTCCTATTTTACTATAACATACAAAATAAACTACATTTTAAAGATCAAAAACTGCAATGGTAATTATAATACAAACAAATAATTTAAAAGACCTTTTACTGTCACGTTATTTTTGATTACTTTAGTCTGACGTTGAGACCGAGCTGTTGTTCTGAGTAACTGATTATGTATGAAATACAATTACTAATGAATTAGTCCTGTGGTAACCTAGCCCATTCTGCTGCACACTGGTCTGCTCAAGCCAACATTCCTCTATGGGAGCAGCTATCTCCACTCAAGGACCGTATTTTAGCTTAACATCAAGCGAAGTATAGTCATAAACAGTACCTACTATAAAAAAGCAGTAAAACAATACCTTTGTTGTAATTGTCTTTTCCTGTATTTCAAGTGTGCCCATTAAAATTTATTATGCATTATGCAAAATGTCATCGCAATTTTACTTTAAAAATAATCCTTATTACATTAATGATAAGGTTGACGTGGATGTATAAATTGAGGTTTGAAATTTCTAATCTGCAATACACACGCAGGAAATTAAACACTCGATATCTTCTTAGGGATTAATCTAGGCGCCTCACTGTGCGGCCGAAAGCCGTATATGCGGTCAAAAGTCCAAAAAAACAAGTTTCTATTTAGGGTTTTTTCACCCTTGAGTTGGCTGCAATGATTCTTCAAGAAACTAAAATCGTTCATAGTGATGACTAATTCGTCATGTAGGCTCCTTAGGCTCAGTTGGAATGTGACCTTCTCTCGAGCGTCACTCTACAGTTAATACACTGAGAACGGTTATACAGGTGAAAAATTTTATGTAATAAAAAAAATTAAATAAGACCAAATGGAATCCATTTCTGAAGGTGAGTAGAACATGTAAAAAAAGTACTAATTATCAATTGTTAAGTAGTGAATTAGGGAAAACATAAACAATAGTGTCATTTTTTCACATATTTTTTCCGAAAATTAGACTTTTCAAATGTTATTGCATTAAAACGCTGCAAAACGCTGCTTTGAAACCTTATTGAAATGATAAATAAATATATTATCTACCAAATAAAACAAGATTCAGCTGCCAAGAGCTGCCTATTCATCTTTTATGCCCTTTTTTCGAAATCAAATTGATAGAGAAACGAAATATACACATTACACATGGTGCGTTTCTCTTTTATTTATCTGAGGCTGCTACCTATAGTTTACTGTGAAAATGGGAGAGTATGTGCGTGTACATGAGTATGTATATGTATATGAGTGAGTATTTATTCGTGTGTATGGGTGCGAGCGGCGCGCAGCAGTGTTTTCTTCTTATTCTTCTTCTTCTTAAATGTAGGCGCGCGCTCTTTTTAAATTGAATGCTACGAGATTTTCGTAATTATTAACTTTTTTTAAATATCTATAACATTTTAAGTGTCAAGGCTTCGTTTATTAATTTATTAAAATACTTAGTTATTAAAGAAATTGAAAGATCGCGATAGACACAAATAAAGTTTATGTTACAAAAAAAATTTGAAGTTGAAAATTGCGTTTCGTTTCATTCTATACATTTAAAATCTTATTTAAAATTTATGTATTTCAGGTTGCAGTACTCCCACTGAAGACCACTTCACACTAAAATTTTACTATTTAGTTAAAAACATTTTAACGGATGATGTTACGCAAATTTCCGAAAATATTAAAGAATATTTGACCGAAAGTACAGGGTCCGAGTATTTTTTATCAGATGAAGAGAAAAAGGAAATATATGATTTAGTATTGAAGATAAAAGCAAGATGGAGTGCAAGCAATAGAACTGAAAGCGTCTTTTTAAAAAGAAATAATGATTGGCTGCAAAAAAAGGTTGAATTAAAGAAAAACAAACAAACTAAAAAAACAAGTTTGAACAGTTCCTCTGCCTCAGAGTCAGAAGCAGACGTAGATGTGGATTCCACCAATTTTTATTATAACATAATTGACCTACCAATTATTTGTAATTTTTTTGTATATTTTTATGCTCAATAGAAATAAAGATTGTTATAACAATATTCAAAAATATTTCTTTCCTTATAATATAAAAACTCAAACCACGAATTCTCTTCGATTACAATTTTTTCTTCAAAGTCTTAGCACAAAATATTTCGGAATATAATTTTAAAAATATTTATTCTTGTAACTGTAAATGTTGTGAATTTACAAAATCCCTATTTTATAATCAACTATAAACAAAAATATATATTTTACATTCTACAATGTATACATACAGATAGTTTTTTTAATTTCTTCATTTTTGGCTGTATTAGGTGTGGCGATATGATGCTATATTGGACCCGCTATCTT
This sequence comes from Tineola bisselliella, assembly GCA_028551675.1. NCBI lineage: Eukaryota > Metazoa > Arthropoda > Insecta > Lepidoptera > Tineidae > Tineola > Tineola bisselliella. Next base: position 110,299 of record JAPWLS010001724.1, read on the forward strand.
GAATTTCGTAATTCTGACAATGGATTCGTAATCAGCGACCCCAAAAACCCCCGAGTACAAGATTTCAGGTCGATCGTTAAAGTTTTCGAGTTTTGACCGCAAATACGGCCTTCGGCCGCACTGTGCGCCTGTCTGAAGTAGTCACGATGTACGAACACTTTATTACGCTATACATACACACATACATACGGCTAAGCAATAAGGGATAAACAGGACATCAAATCAAAATATTTTGAAAATTACACTCACCACCAAAAACATTCAAAACTTTAAAACACAATTTACATCAACCTTTTTGTGTGACACCCAAAACATAAATAAAAAACAACACCTTATATTAAATAATTAAGGCATAACCAGAATCAACCTAAACCCTCTCAAGTCGGCACTCTAGTTTAACATCAAATATAAAAATAAAAATAAAAAGTATGTCAAACGAAATTTAAACAAAAGATTACATTAAACCGCCTTTTTTATATATTACAACAAATAATTTAAAAAAAGAACATTGTAACGTGTTCATAGATTACCGCACAACCTGATTGATACCAGTCCAGATAAATCATAATAAAATCATTGAGAATAGATGATAGGCTGTCATATCATTTCCTTTAGCTGTGACATTCAATGATACTATCTGCATCGTAAAATAAGATTACTTATGAACCAACAGTATCTTAGTAGCCTCATCCGGTCGCATTTAATTGAATAATTATAATCTATACCAATCAACTGAGATAATAATTGTAAATAAAACCGTAAATTGTACACGAAATTATTATTATTAATAAAATACGATACAAATATTAGTTTCAGCCGGAATCGAACCCAAGACCTCTGCGTGACAGAATGGTGCTGTACCACTGCGCTACAAATACCAAGTTTCTAAGAAGGCGTAAAAGCAATTATATGTATAACTAGAGTTAATCTTATTAAACTTTTTTCAGCAAACCTCAATAAAAACGTAATTTTATCTACCCCATTTCCTTCATTACAACATTTCCTAACAATTAAAATACGGGTTTGTTTAGTACGTAATTTTTGTAAGAAAACAGGGGGCTACTCAGGCGCACGAACTTCAGACAAAAATACGAACGTTTCCCACTCAGAAATTCTTAATCATTGAAGGAATTACGAATTTGACAACGACTACACGGCAGACTTTTTACGGGCTTATATGTCAAAATTCACGTAAGCTATAGAGGTGACGCCCATATCACAAAACTTCAAATATGCCTGAGTAGCCCCACAGTTTGCGGTAAGCTAACTATAAATTAATCAAAGATTTATAGCAAAATTCGTTACAAAACTTTCCACTGCTTTCTGGAGTTAAGCATTTCCTACCGAGATTCCAAGATAATAACAGATAATGTTTTATTGCGTCCATTATCAATTAAAACGAAGTACTAATTTCACTTTCCTTTTGAAATAATATAAATAACGCTTCCGTCTCTAAATCACGTCCGAGGCGCAACAAAAAAGTCATTACGATCAGACTTCTCTCCCGTCTCTCTCTTTACATAGTAATTTTGCTTCATCTCTAACAATAACGATTCCAGTGCATGCAAAAAAGTATCCTAGGTTATTATGTAAAAATAAATAAAACCTAGACTTAAAATAGATTATGCGGTTTACTACTAACATGTTTATTTTGATTGCTTTAATCTGAGTAAAGCAATCATCGTTTTCACGTCGAACCTGGGTTGTTTATCTCAGTTGAAATTTTTGTAAAATTAGATAAAAATACCCGCAATTAACTTTGTCTACTGATTTGACAGTTGGTTAGATTTGAGATTTCAATTTGCATATAATTTAAATGAAACCTAAATAACTATTTATTGT